>JAQFZP010000918.1:0-25092 GCA_034695745.1 Geophilus truncorum | reverse complement strand
GAATTCTGTTGGGCATGTTTCTTTGAAATCTGGTGAAAATCGCGCCGCAAATAACCGAGCCTATAGATCCACAGACACACACACAGACACACAGACACAACTTCAAAATATAGTTTTAGATTAACTCACTTGGTTTAATCAGAAGTAAATATACTAACAAGTAAGTTTTTATTTACATCACACATAAATTTGCAGTGTTTTGTTACCTTCCGCCACAAATAAGTGCCAATTTTATGTACCGGTATTGTTTTGTCAACAATAAGCTCGAAGTGGACTCTTCTATGAGTTTAGAGCATCATAAGATAAATTTGTTGTTAATTTTACATATAAATTATTAATAGATTACGTTTTCCGGTAGGAAAGCTCTCTTTGTTAGTTTAATCGGAAGTAAATAAACATTAGTTTTTAATTACTTCTAATTTAATGAATAAGCTTAATGAATAGCATATGCTGAAGATAATTCTTATATATTAATGCAAGCAATTTCCTACAAAAAGCTATTGAAAAATGTTCTAAATTCAAAAGAATGTTTACAGAATGAATTTATTTACAAAAATTAAATTATAAATTGCACAAAACTGTAAATAATGTTGATGTAATACAACATACGGTACCAAACTTTCCTGTTCTTTTATTTCCATTTGAAAAAATTCTATCTTTCACAGATGGCCAAATCCCATCTTCATTATTTTGTTGCATGAATGCCTTTTATTACAAATTTTCTTATTTTTGCCACAGTTTCTTTTATTTTTCTTTCTTAAAGTAGATATATACCATATACACTGATTTTGACTTAGCTAAAAACTGAAAAGTTTTCTTTTAGTACTTGTAATTAGTTGTGTATGAATGATTTGACTTTACTTCCTTCCACTTTGCACATTGACATAAAGAAAGTGATGTTAAAGACATAAAAAGTAAAAGAATAAAACCAGAAAAAAGGAAAAGTAATTTCAGTTCACAGCATGCACTTTCAACACAGGTCATAAACCTGGCTTTTAAAGACTTCTTGCTACACTACAAATCAATCCCACAACACTAAAAAAAAAAGTGTCAAACCATTGTAAATATTATTGTTTTGAGGATAAAATAAAGGATTATCTGCTTCTTTGCACTTTTCCAAAGATTCACAAATCTCCCAACTAATTAAAGAAAAACAGATTTCATGAATTAAACTATACATTTTTTCACATGCTCTTTCACATGCAATAATAAAAAAAATTCATTACACCATAATTTTAAAAACTTTTAATAGATGCATTCAAAAACTAAAAGATTTTTCTAAAACAAATTTTTTGTTTTAGTTTTCCTTAAAATGTATTTCTTTTGTGGGGTGTTTTTGAGTGTAATTGTAACCGAGTTATAAAATGGAAATGTGAGTTCAATTTCATCTATTGCTTTGCTTGAAAAGGATTCTAGTGTTTTCAGGCAAAATGAAGGTCGAGAGAACTTTTCATTCATTTGCAGTTATTAATTTCGTTGTACGTAAAGGATAGTCTTAACATACGACCGAAATTCGACGAAAAATGACGCGAGCGGTTGAAGAGGTGAAAAAAATTTCGCTTAAGATTGCTGCTAAGACGAGAAATCGTAAAACGAATTGTTAAAACGGAGGGGAATGGTCTGTTTTCATCTCAAGGCATAAAATTCATTTTAAAGACTGATAAGACAAACTATTTGTCTTATTTTATTTTCGTCTTAAAATAAATTTTATGATGATAAGAAGATTCAGTTTTAGTTTTTGAATGCACCTAATAATTAGCATTACATAATTCTAACTTAATTGTATTATTTTTGCAGTATGTTCCTGGTGAGTCTGGCAGTTGCAGATCTCCTGCTTCTGGTGGTGTGCATTCCTTTAGAAACACTCCATTACTTTGTGGTCACTTGGGACGAAGAAGGAGCCATCTGTAAACTGTCATCATACGCTGAAATGGTTTCAGCTGTTGCATCAGTTCTCAATCTGACTGCTGTCAGTCTAGAAAGGTTTCACATTATTTCTTTCCTATTTGTCTTTATATTGTGGCTTGAATCTGTGTCATGGCTTCACTGCATTGTCAGTGGCATTTATTGACTTCGTTGCTGTTTTAAAGCAAAATGTCATAGCTGTGATGTCAAATGCAGCATGACTGTGACTTGGAGAGTGTACAGAATGACCAGAAGGTTGAAGGGTCAAGTTCCTCTTAAATCAATAAAAATGTTAAAGGGAAATATGACTTTACTTAAAGTTCGGTAATACGATAAATAAACTGACAAAAGATTTGAAAATTTACTTTAACAAGACTTAGATTAAGAGTAGAAAATTCTCAATATTATTCATCAATTGAACGATGCTAATACAACATTAGCATCTTTCAGAGTTGTGACTATAACAGTTATAGTTAACATTTAAAGAAATGTAATTCGTTACTACCGTTACCAATTACTGTAACTGTGTATAAAATTTTGCTCCTTACAATTACCATTTCGTTACAGTTGCCCGTTACCCTTATGTTACTATTCGCTGTTTTCACAATGCATGACGCTGCCCTAGTAATGAGTTACAGTACCTTTATCAAAAGTAAAATAGCAGCATCAAAACAAAACAGAAATTACATTTTGCTATTTAAGAATATAAAAAGCAACTGATAAAAATAAATACTTTTTTTTTTTTACATTATTGCTATTTGCTAATTATACCATATCAAATAATATATGTTTGGTGTCCTAAAATCCTGGAACAAAATAAATATACTGTTTATTATAATATAAATAGATTGCCGTGGTATGCAAAATAAATAGTATGTCCAGTCTTGGTGAAATAATGCCATTGTTACACATACCGGTAGGTGTTTCTTGTGTCGCTCATACTATAGCATTAAGACGCTCTAAAACATTATTTTCGTTATCCATATATAACATGATAATAAAAGTAGTAACATTTTTTAAGTTACGACGAAATTAATGACACTTAAGGATAATGACGTTATATTACCATTACATACTGGCCTCATTTTTGTAACAGGTAATGTTATTGTTATCGGTAATGTAATCATGTTATCGGTAACTACATTACAAATATTTGTTACGATTACAACCCTCACTCTAAAAAATAAAAGTGTAATCAGGTACCTTTTTGTCCCAAAACTTGTCCCTATTTACTGTAGCTACCTTTTAGGAATACAATTGTAGCCATTCTCTAAACAGATGCCTCTTTATAAAGGTATACCAATATAAAGTTCACTTATACAGTGGAACCCCGATGTAGCAAACTCTGATTCTGATATAATGTAAACCCCTCTCTAACGTCATTTTTATTTTTTCTCGGCAAAACGCTGTCAACTGTATACTAAAAAATTCGGTTGTAGCGTCACCCTCTGTAGCGTAAATCCCTCTGTAGCGTCACTTTTTTCTCGGTCCCATAGGAATAAAAACCCTGCTGTAGCGTCATTTTCTCAAATTCTAAGTTCTAGTAAACAAATCAATTAAAACAAAGTGATTTTTTATTATGAATAACATAAACTGACTTGAAATTACAGTTAGGAATTAAGTATCTACGGTAAAATTATTCAAATTTATTTGCTTACTTCATTTATCATGGCTCGAGAAAATGGTCCCCCTCTGAAGCGTCAAATTGACGCTATAAAGGTTTTCGCTTGTAGCGTCAAATTGAAGCTATAGAGGGGTTTTCGCTTGTAGCGTCAAATTGACGCTATAGAGGGATTTCGCTTGTAGCGTGAACCACTCTGTAGCGTTATTTTTCAACCGGTCCGACGAATGACGTTACATCGGGGTTCCACTGTATACCTAATTTACACCTTTATTTTCTAGAGTGTGCTTATGCCAGGTTTTTTTTTTTTAAGTTTAACTAGAGTTCAAAGTTGAATAAAAATCAAAGTGATCTCTAACTGTAGTTGTGCATATCTTATATATATATTCTACATCTACAAATGCCACCTGAAGGCTATTTGCCAGCTAGACATCAAAATTTAAAAGCCTTTGGATCCTTTTAAAGAAAGAATTTGACTAACCTCCCTTTTTACTTCCAACACTTTCCCAACGGGTGCCAAATGTACATCATACACAACTCCTCTTATATAAAAAACCAATGGGTTTATAATGGAGGAACATATGGTCCATTTGCCAAATCCTATATCAGAAATGCATTATTCACAAGCCAAAGACAACAAGAACTGCAAGCTGTTAAAATCTGCTAACAGACTTGAGACTTCTTTAGTGATCAAAAGAACTTGATTCTACAAGTAAGTTGTCAGTGAGTTGCGTTTTCCATCCTTAAGTCACATTTAGTATTGATTACTTCTTCTTTCGATGTAACCGCATTACAGCGCCACTCGTTGACAGATTCAAGATACAGTACTTTTTCAACAAATTATTTTCTTGAATTTTTATTTTGTTGGTGGTCTCTGGATCTTATCACAGACAACTTGTCTTTAACCCATAACGATATTTCGTAATTTAATTCTTCTCGTTATTTTTATCTCTTAAGGTACATAGTGATCGTTTATCCGATGAAAAGTCGTTCGTTCTGCACCATGAGTAACTGCCGCCGTGCGCTCATTCTGGTATGGATTGTGGCCCTGATTCTTTCAATTCCAGTGACTATTACCAGGGTAATTCACCCTTTTTTTCCTATTTATCGCTTTATTACTCCCTAGGAATTTTTCCCATCTCCATAGCTTCGGTGGAATGTTACTTCTTTTACTGGAATTTAAAATAAGAATGAGATTTTCTCCATTTATCTCTTAAAAAGACTTTTCTTTAAATTTTACAACATTTCCACACTTGAGAATGCCAAATGTTGTTGTTCTTGTTGGTTTTCTTGTAATTACAATTTTTTGTTTAATGAGTGAAATGGGGAATATGAAACTTGGTGACAAAGAAATTGTGTGTAATTTATGCAGTAATTAAGAAAACTGGCTTCAAGGGTTGGTTTCTACAATATTTTAAATAAAAAAAAAATTTTAAAGAGTGTTGTCGGCCTAGGGGAAGTCAGAAACACGTATTTTCTAAAATTACATTTGACAAAAAAAAACTAGATAATTTCTTTCCTCAAACTTGTGTTGGCTTCTCTGTCATAATCACAGCTACCGTACATTAGAGACATTGCGAGAAATTGACATATAGTATATCACATAAATTATAAATTGCAAGTTAAACTTAAGTTCAACAATGAATTTTTTTAAGTTATAAATATAATGCCGACTATTGTTTACGTTTCCACAAAGTCTCTAATACCAGAAGGTGGATTCAGTAAGAGTATTACTAACAACTAACAACAACGTTACTAGCAACAATATTGTAAATGCAATAAAATCGTAATTCACTAAAGATTTAACAACGATTGCTAATTTTCTATAAATCTTTTAAATTAACAATCATTTTAGTAGCATTTTTCTGTGTCAACCAGTGAAATTGCTTATATTTTGCAATATTGTTAAGTTTACAACATATTGTAAACTTAACTATAGAACAATTCAATTGTTCTATAATTTTGGTTTAATGTTTTATAATGTTGTTACCTCGCTAAAATTTGTGGCTAATATTTGACAATCAACAATTTTTGTTAAATTCTAAAAATTATTGCAAATAACAACAAAGTTTGATTGTCACAAGTTTTACAATGTTGTTAACTCTTGGTTAAATTCACCTGGAGACTTGAAGCCAGACCCACAACTTGACTAGCCACTGCTTCACCTTATAATGGATTTTCTGGAGCGTGGATAGATTGGCATGCAATATAATTAACTCACCATCTGAAACCAAGCTACCCTACAATGAAGCTGAGATCCATCAAAACAATATGGGGACAGATTTCTAATTAGTGTCTATAAAACTTGGTGACAACAAAACCAAGCAACCATCATTACATGTCAACAAAAGTAATTTACAACTGACACAAAACTAACTACATCTAGACATTCTTAACAAGAAATAACTCAAATAAATTCAATGCCACCTAGTGATAAATTTTAAGGTTAAAATAATTCATAATTCCCACGTAACATTTTAGATCGAGTTAGACCCAATATAGACAGATTCTAGATTGACATAATTAATTTCACAGAGATTTATTTTACTGCATTGCACAGACGTTATTTTAACGTAATAAATCTAACTTGATATTTATATCTGTTTTCAATATTAAATGAAAACAATTTTGTCTATTTCAGCGTAAAAAGCTCAAACTAACGTATACTTTTAAAATATAAATTAGTCATAAATTTAATTTTGCATTTATTAAAGTCTCATTAACGGCACAAAATGATATCTCTGCAATGTAAGAACATACTGTAACCTTACTTTTAAATAGATTTCTATATTGAAATCAAATAAAAAATAAGATTGAAAATGAGTTCAATGTTCACATTGAAATAATATGGTAAAAGTGTCGATATCCATCTTTTAAAAAAACGAAAATGGCGTGTAAACAATATTCAGGAGATGCAGAATTCGTTTCGTCTGTATCTCTTCTATATCCCAATGATTTTGAATGTTAACTGGGTTTAATATTATCAAATTTCAGAGCACAGTGCCATTCACATATTACAACAGTGAATCCAATGTAACAATAACCATCTTTTACTGCTGGGATGGAGATGAAGGTGGTGGACTGCCATTTGTCATAGCTGTTTACCAGTGTTGCATAATGTTCATCTTCCCATGTCTTCTCATGGTGTTTTGTTATTCAAGAGTCATAAAGGAATTATGGATAAGTACAAAAGCAGTTAGAAACATGACAAAAATAAGAAGGTAGGATAGCTGTCATGTTTGATGAAGAGTGTGTGGTGATTTTTTTTTTGTGTAGTTCCAGTACAAGTTTTGACTCTCGTGTCAGTATAAGTGCAGCAATGCGTAATTCCATATACCACTCACCTTCTGGTTCAAGCAGCTTGCTTCGGAGTTCATCTGTCCATAATAAGAGTCTTCATACGACATCTTCGGATGATGTTCGACAGGCTAGGAAACAGGTAAATTGTAACCTATAAAATTAAATTAAATCAATAAATAAACAAACAAATAAACACATAAATAAATGTTGTATTTTCTCGACTTAAGACTTTGGTATAATAATTTTCTACAAATATTTTAGTATAATTTTGAAGTAAATAAAAGATCACGCGCCACGATTTGCATCAGTGACTACACACGCAATCGTTGTGTGAATTCTTGGTATTAAAATAATGCCACATCATTCTGATGTTGAAAATGTTTATTTTTTGAAACGTAGCCATTTCTAAACTTTGATAAAGTAGTTAAAAATATGTAGGTAAATTCATTGAACTGTCGTTTAATTAACAGAATAAGGATTTTTTTTTTTTTTTTGTTACTCCCATATTTGTAAAAATATTTCGTAAATTTTTTTTTTCCATTGTTAATTCCCACATCAAAAACAACTTGCATCCTGTCATTACTTAGTGTCTCGAGTCGTTGGAGGCACAGCTAGGGTTTCATCCTCTTTGCCCGATTTTTTTAAGAGAATAATGGGGTTTGCTTTGAAAACTTGACGGTTTTTGTTGCAACATACAACATCCAATGCCATCTCAGCCCACCACTCACCAATACGCTCCGGAAAAACGTCAGACTCTTCCATTAGAGAACGAATCAAACTAACCAGTTTCCATTTTTATTATTCGATAGTACCAACTTTTAACGTACTGCCGACTTAAGAGTAATAAAATTGACCCAAATTGATACAACTGTCATACTGAATTACAGACGAACTCCCAACTCCGTTATAACATATAACAAAGCTTAATGAACCGAAAAATTCGTTCGTTGCCCAGTAATACAGGTTTTATAACAAACCACTTTGATTACAATGCAAACTTGGAACCAAAATCAAATTCGTCACACATAGACTAATGCTCTTGCACTAAATACCGTATCTAAAGCTCTGACTGCATGACGATATAATGAAAGATTGAAGCATAAAACAAAGATATACTGCTCCATTCTATGCACATCAGATGCATGACTTTTGCAACATTTTTGCACATGCTCAGTGCAGTACGACTCTAGTTTTTGTAAACTCGAAGGAGAATCAGAAAAACATTAAAATGCTAAAGCAATTAAAAATCCTTGTGCTAAAGCTCTACAGCGCATGCTCCAGTCTTCTTTTAGAGCATGAATTTCTGAGTGACCTGAGGTGAATTTCTTTTTACACCGGTTGGCACTTCGTATCGTGCGCTGACGTCATCAAATCAACTGTATTGCACAGGATACAGTAGAGATTATGACGTCAGCACACGATACGGAGCGCCAACCGGTGTAAAAAGAAATTCACCTCAAGTCTTATTTTCATAAGAGCTTATTTTAGTTCGAATTTTTTATTTACACATGTAAATAAATCAGGCTAAATATGCTAATTTTGTTAGTAAGTTTTAGCAAGTTTTAGTGGGCACATGAGACCACATCAGGGTCTTCAGACTCTAATCTTTTTATTCATTAAAAATAAATCACCGCCTTTATCCCCGACACAAAAAAAAAAAATTAAAAAATTCGGAGTAAAAGCTTATTTTTAATCATACCACTCAATATGACTTTAAACATTATTGCAGGTAATCAAGATGCTCATTCTTGTCATCCTCTTATTCCTCGTGTGCTGGGGTCCCAGAGTGATCATGCAAATCCTCATCAAACACGGTCTCACACTCTATTCCCCAATCATCTACTCAATCCGTGTTGCCTGCATGCAACTCCCTTTCGTCCACAGTTGTCTCAACCCCATCATCTACAGTCTCATGTCCAGCAATTTCCGGCGCATGATCATCCAATCTTGCGCCCGTCGCCACATGTGTGTCCGCTGCTCCCTGTGTTGCTGCAACGCCAACAGACAACGCATATCTTCGCGGCGCGGCCTACCGTCGACAAACAGCACTAACTACGAACTCACCTTCAACAGCGAAGCGATTCGTGGTGGCGGACCCGCGACTGCGCTGTCCACTTGTTCAACAATGTGCGACGTGAATAACAGGACAAGTCCGACCGATAACATGGCGCATTGTGACATAATTAAATTGGGTTCAAAAACAGTGTATAATTTTAATAATGATGAATAATACTCACTTTTCCCTTTTCCCCCACCCCCCGTGTTTTGTATTGTTTTTGTGATTTGGTGCATAATAAATTTATTATTGTATTTTTTTTATGTTGACTTTGGTGTTATAATATTTCAAAAATTATATTATATTTTAAGCATCATAAATATTATTTATTTTGTGTACTTTAAGCCTTTTGTGATACAAATTGGCTTTTAGAAGCTTAAACATTGAAATTTTGAATTTTTATGTACAAAATTGACTAAAATTACCACTTTTTTCATTCAACTTAACACCAAAACGTAAATTGACATAAAAAGACAGGTTAATGACACCGGAATGTGTAGTTTTGTACCGATAACGGATGCTGAAATGACAAAAACAACATTTGTTATAGTTGTTTTTACTCATAAATGACTCTCATTGATCATCTAGCAACGAGTTATGGTATTAAACTGATACTGTAATTTAACAGCATCGTTATTTTATGTTTACCTTTATATAAAACGCCGAAAATTCCTTTTTTCTCGCTCAGGAAAATCTTCTTCAATTTTGGGATGCGTCGAATGTAGGAACAAGTGCAGATTAATAAAAGACCAAATACAAATGCACCGCCAAATGAATACACTAAAATAAATATATATCCGTTAGTAAATTGTTCAACAATATTTATTTACACTCACCATTCGTCATTATGTGGTTTTTATGCAGGTAAAGTCAGAAAGATGTTTCACTCGTTTCACCAGCTGTCGTTCGCGACCGCCATTACAAAAATCAAAACATCGAGTGGCGCCATCTGGTAATGAAATATAAAGTTTAAGATATAAAAAAAATGGTAATAAAGCATTAATTCTGCTGTTTCTCGTGTACAAAACAATCTTTTTATAATTTAAAAAGGTTTTCCACAATATATTTGTAAAATTAGGTTTTGGGAATCAAAAATGTCTGAATTTTTAATTTTGCAGCGCCATCTAGAATACTCTCGTGGAGCTCCACGAAAACAAATGGCCAACTGATGATCATTCTCGTGTCTTTTCACGCGTTTTACTTGCGATCTACTTTCTAATCATGAACAGCAACAAAATTCTAACAGGCGCAGTGGAATCGGTGTCGTATAATATACTATTACAGGTAATTTCATGTAATTTCATGTAATTTTCATAGTAAAAATCAATCAACAACAATATTATATTTTATTTCAGGTTTTCTTCAGGTTACAAACATTTTTCCTTAATGCATTCATCTTGAGATACATCTCCAAAGATGTTTTAGGTATAATAAATGTTAGGTAAATATTACAAATGAAAAAATAAACTTACAATTTTATTATGAAATTACTAAAAATAATTATTTATACATTACAGGATATTTCTATTATACACAACAATCACTTTCATAAGCACAGAAGCATTCAGAAATGCCAGCATGACAAATCCGAATCATAAAAAATGGCAACAAATTATAAACCTCATATGGTTAACGTAAGATATTAGTCATATTACCAATTAAACCTTCACTGAAAACATTGATTACTTTTTAAATCATTTTCAAATCATTTTTTAAAGTCACTTTAAGTCAAGTCACTTTTAAAAAAATAATAAAATCTTGAGATTAAAAATGGTAAACGATAAAATAATGTCCAGAATGATTATTTTGTCATTATTCAACTAGTCTCAAATAATTTTTAAAATTATGAAATAAAAGTAAATGCAATTTTTTAGTGTTTAGTATTTGTTTGTAATTTATAATTATTTCATCATTTGAAAAGTTGATCATAATTTGATCACAAAATGAACTTTTACGACCAAAATTATTTATCAATTGATCAAATTATGATCAAACATCTATTAAAAATGATCAAAAAAGTGATTTAAAAATAATAATAACATTATATTATTAAAAAAAATACTTACAGTGTTCCCATATGTGTATTAAGTTCAACTTTACTTGGCTACGTATGGCAGACATTGTTAGAACAGCCACAATCACCTTGGAGACAACAATACATAACAGCTGTAATAGTGGTTCAAATTTGTTGTGTTCTGGAAAGATTAGTGGAACCCATGTACATTGTTTCCAGTATTTTTATGTTCAACAAATTAAAGGTTTGAAATTTAGGTTTAAAATAATATTTTTTAATTTTTCACAATTTTTTAAAATTTACCAATATTTTACAGGTTATTACACAATGCATTGCAAGTGTTGGTCAGTGCATTGTTTTGGCTAGTTTTGTATATATGAAACCAAAGTATGCCATATATGGATTTTGCTTCGGACAGGTATTATAGATTTTTGGAATTTATATAAAAGATATTAATTTTTTTTTTTAATTTTTATTATTTATAGTTATTGAGATCTTCCCTGTGGGTTCTTATATATGTTTTGTACTTCACTTTTTACTTACATAGAAATACAATGGGACCATTCAAGTCAATATGGTCGTTTTTGCCCAAGAAAATATCAAATGAAGTATAAAAGTGTGATGTAATAATTGAATGGTTTCAAACTGTAATTTCTGTTCAGCCAATGTTGTCAAAGGAACATTCAACACTTGCATATAGTTTTTTAAAACAAGGGATTTTGAAGCAAATTTTAACTGAAGGTAGTATTATATTGATATTTAAGAGTTGGCAGTAATTATTTTTTTTAATTTTAAATTTCAAATAGGTGAAAGATATGTTATGACTGTATTCAACATTCTCAGTTTTGGCGAACAAGGTATTATAAATAATTTTATTATAAAGTAATTTTGAAAGTGTAATTTTAACTGGTGTAACTTGGAAAAATATTTTTGGTGTAAAAATATATTTTCACTTTACAGTATCACAAAATTTTTATATTTTAAAATATTTTTTATAACTTAGGTGTTTATGATGTAATCAGCAACTTGGGAAGTTTAGCCGCTCGCTTCTTATTTCGACCGGTCGAAGAAAGTGGATATCAGTTCTTCGCGCAAATTATCGAAAGGGATAAGCCGTTCCATGAGCAAAATGCAGTAAAATATTAAAAATTATAATAAAAATTATAATAATAATTTTTGATTTCTAATTTTAGAGGACTGTAGCAATGGCTGCTGAAGTTTTAAACAATTTATTTAAAATGATGTTCCTAATTGGAGTTATATTTGTCGTATTTGGTTTGCCATATTCCCACACATTACTGCAATTTTATGGTGGAAATACACTGACATCTGGGTCTGGTCCCACATTGTTGAAATGGAATTGTGTTTATGTATTATTTCTAGCCATAAATGGAGTTTCTGAATGCTTTGCATTTGCAACTATGATGAAATCTGATATTGATAGGTAGGAATTTTGACTTTTTAAATTTAAATTTAAATCAGTGTTTACTAATTATTATTTACAATTTTATAAATTTTAGGTTAAATTATAAATTACTTTTATTGTCAGCTTTATTTCTTAGTCTGTCCTGGTTTTTAACTAAACTGTATGCAGGTGTTGGATTCATTTTGGCAAATTGTGCAAATATGGGATTTAGAATATTACATAGGTATAATTTAGGTTTATTTAAAATAGGTATACTGAAGAAAAAAAATAATTTTTTTTTTATTTCAGTCTTTATTTTATTAACAATAGTTTTGCATTGACATCTTATAATCCATTGAAAGGTCTAATACCAAATCCAGTAACTGCAATATCTCTTGTCATTGCATTTTGTGTTACAACTAGTTCAGAAGTAAAAAAAAAAAATTACAATTATATAGATTTGTTTTATTTATAATTTATTTCTTTAATTTTAGGCATTTTTATGTAGTCAAGATGGGTTCAAGTTCATTGCATTACATATAGTTATTGGTGCCATATGTTTATTATTTGTAATTACAACAATTTATATTTTTGAGAAAGGTTTTGTTCATTTCTTGTATAGTTTATGGAGAAAAGAATTGAAGAAAAATGATGATGATATTTTGGATAAATTGGATTAAAGATTATAATAATGTTTTATAAAGTGGTGTATTTTTATTTTCACTTTCACTTTATCCTTGGGTTTGATCTCTCAATTTTATATCTAAAACAAAAATCTTGTTTCCAGACAATGTAAAAATTTTTGGATGCACAAAGAATGGGTTGTGACTAACATTGAACACAGAATTAGTCATGTTTCTCATTGAAGCAACTGTCTATAAAGAAATTCCCATGTACAGTATTTCATATCAACAATATTTAAAATACCTGATAGTTCAGTCTGTCAATCACCCTGACCATATTTATATCACTGCCACCTGTTATGATGTATTTCTTTCTCATAAACTGACCACAGTAATGCTGAAATATTATACAATACAAAAGTCAAAACAATACTATTTTCTGACATAAGTTATTACCAAGCATGAAATTGTGTCAGGAGTAACTTCTTTCACCAATTCACAAGTCAGAAAATCCCACAACTATTTAAAGGAATTGTTAAATTAGTAAACAATAAGATACTAAACACATACTTGCAAAGGATGTCTTTTATTCCAAGAAGCAGTCATGACTAAATTCTCTTCAGGGATTATATCAATTCCCTCACCACACATGTGTGGACCAGCTATGTATCTGATGGAATGTTTTTGTCTGTCATCCCATATCTAGAATTATAAACATTAATATTGGAAAGTTTTTGTTTATTGTGTAAACAACATTGACAACACTGTCCCATCCACCAGACAGTAAATTATGGAAATCCAAAGGATGATAACACACTGAGAATATCCTGGATTTGTGGCCTGTTACAGTTGCTCTGGATTCACTGGAAATAATTTTCAGTTTAGTTACGGTAGTTAATAGGATTAGGGAGCGGAAAGTTATGTAAAAACATATTTTTTTAAAACGCTAATACTGACACCAAAACATCAAATAAGCACAAATTGGGTCATTTAGACCCAAAATAACTCATTTTTAAAAAAGCATATAAATTCATATTTGCTAGGTTAAGGAATATTATGAAGGTTGGCACATATTTCAGCATTTTTTTGTATGAGAAATTATATTTTTCCTTAAAAAAAAAAATGTCTTTTTTAAATTAAAAAACATTTTTGTAAGAAAATTCGTTATTTTGTAAAATTGAAATCTTTACAAAATAAAACGTCTATTTTTACGAGGAAAAAATTAACATAAGTATAACATAATTAAATAACGCTTTTAAAAAAATATCTGTATGAGATTTGTGTCTGTAACAATGTGCCATTCACTGAAGTTGTTTTTTTTCTAATGTATCATATACCATTCAAACAGAACATTTTGTAAGCTACCAAAATGATTTCTAAGTAATAAAATGATATTTCTTAATGGAATATTGGAATATTTAATAGAATATTTTGAAAAGTTTTGAGTATGAATATTTAATTTTCATGATTTTTCGGGCATAACTCTCCGCTACTTAATTAAGACAAATATTGTTGATTTTTAATTTACCTTGCTTCTAATATCATTATTTGCTGTTTTGTCTCAACATCATACACATACATCTTTCCTTTGACACCTGTGAATTCAAAATATAGTTACTGATATTATTTTTACAAGAAAGATAGAAAGATACCAGCTGTAGTTAAAGTGGCCCCATCTCTGCTGAAAGCCATGCATAAAGTTTGTCTGTCTTCTTCAAAAGTATAAAGACATTGCTTGCTCTCAACATTCCAGAATTTGATAATCCCAGAAGCATCTAGAGTTACCAGAAAATTTTTTTTAAAGAAATAACACATAAGAAATTTTAACATACAACTAGATGCAAGAACATGATTTCTCAAAGACCCTTGTCTGAGTGATGGCTGGAATTTGAGGGAAGTCACTGGAAACCCCATTTTTAATACTTCCTTTGTTGTTAATGTATATAGACAGCTGACAAGAGGAGGATCATACACCTTTAAATAAAATTTTTATAATTGTAGATTACCTATAGATGTTTTTTAAGTAGAATTTTATACTCTTATTCCTCCTCCTAGCAAACCAACAGCGAATAACCGGCCATCTTGAGATGAATGGCAGCAAAGAATCTCTTGATGCATAATCCTATAGATTTTAAAATATGGATTTATTTTTGTTTAAGAGTACAGTATATAAAAAGTCAAGTGAACTGAACTGGTTCAAATCACAAATTGTAATAATCGTCGCCAAATGGTTTTTTGACACGTTAAATTTTGTAGAAAATGATTAAAAACGGTTAATGTCAAAAGAAAAATGGATTCCGGGAATTCTGAGTTTGTGACGAACAGAAACCCTGTTCAAGAGAATTTCGGGAGTAAATCCTGGATCAGTCACTGAAAAACAACGAAGGTATTGCGGGCAATTCCTGCTACAGGGACAGCAGACTTGGTGACGTCATAAATCGCAGCAGTTCCCATAATCCACTTTTCTTTTGACATTTAATTTTAGCAATTAGTTTTTACAAATTTTAATGTGTCTGAAAATTATTTGTCGACGATAAATTATTGTATGTAATGAGTAAATTCATATTTAATAATAAACCGGTTCAGTTCAGTTCAGTTCAGTTCACATGGCCTTTAAAACATTCTCTAATCCATTCATCACTTGGCTGCAAAAAAATTGACCAGTTTAGAGATTGACCAATGTCTTTTGCAATGTCTGAGATTTTTCTGAATGGGAAATGATCTAGATTTGATAATGTTTAGTTTCATTAAAACTAAACCTTACAAAATATGATTGAGTTTGCAGTCACCGGATATAATAATTTCACTTTCGGATTCTTCCGGTTTGCCAGCAACAGCTGCTGATTTATAAGTTAACTTCCTCTCATTTGCAACATCACTGTCAACAAGAGTTGCATAACCTCTGTTTGTTGGTCCTGAAGATGCTGAAGATATTTTCATAGTTGCAGCTGGTGGAACTGGTGGCACTCCTACAAGACTTTTCTCGGGTTTCTCGCCACCCATGGCTTCGAAGATTTGTTTGCGAATACGATCTTGGTCTATTTCAGAAATACCACCTTCTTCTTCTTCTTCTTCTTCTAGTTCTGCTTGAAAAGGTGATTCATCATCTTCATGATCATGGAGTGATAACAAATCTTCATCCATGATTGAGAATTAAATGTGATGCAAAGTGATAAGTGAAATGAAATTTAACACGTTTAGTCTGCCATTATGAATTTTAAAATGGTGTGAAGTGATTGTTATTTAACAATGGGATGTAAACTTAGGCTTAAATTGAAGTAATTGTTATTTAACAATGGGATGTAAACTTAGGCTTAAATTTTGGAATTTCTCTCCTGACTAGACATTAAAGACATGAAGACTAAAAGTGGACCATCAAAATTGACAAAATCTACTCCAACTATAGCTTTTGGCAGAAATTTAGAAAGGTTTGAATTAAATTACAAGATTTGTTATTTTATTGGAGAAAGTTATTATTTTTTATTGTCTTTTTCCAAAGATTTAGCATCAAAGGCCTACATCCCCAACTATTTTGCAGGAATCCTGCACTTCTTGTGAGAAGTTCATTTACAATTCAACCTTCACCTGCAGCTCAAGTAAAAAATAATCTTTATTATATTGTACAACTCACACAAATCAAATGCAATTCTTGCAGTCACAACACAAGAAACACACTTTTGAGCAACTTTACCAGAAAATCAAAACATTAAATGCACCAACAGCAAAGCCAATCAGCAAACCAGAACCAACAGCCAAATTAACCAAAGCAAAATTGAAGCAACGGATAAAAGGACTTAACTGGGAGTTGGCTTATCAATCTGAACTGAAGAGCAAAGTTCCTTGTGTTCTTTACTTAGAACAATGGGAAAAAAACAAATCAATGGAAGAACTTATGGGACCTACCAAATACTACATACAAGAGCCAAAGAAACCATATACCTTATTTGGGTCCATGGATAGCAAAGAACCACGCTTTCATAGCAGCTTACATATACCGGTACTTTAGATTGCCAGGCCATCTAGTGTTAAAATTCCAATTAGGTATCTATAGAAATATTGTTACATTTTTAAATGAAACAAAAATTTTTCAGAATAAAAATCCAGGACCAGGATGCTACGAACCAAGAGGAGTTGCACATGTTGTACTTGATGATACAACAAGAAAAGACACATATTGTACAAGGAAAAGGACTTCTATGGCAAACCAGCCAAGGAAGCTTTTCCAACCCACCAAAGTACTGTCGTTCATTAATCTGGGTTTACATTTGTGTTCACATTGGCACTTGCATTAAGTTACTGATATACTTTGTGGGTAAAATTTGGCAATAACAGTTATTAAGCCCTTTCCTTTTATTCATTCCATTCTCTAAGTAAGCAGCATGTAGAAGATTGTGTGACGTCAAATCCTTTCTTTTATAAAGCTTGGTTGTGATTGGCTGCTGCTTACAGACAAGTGAATCTAACGTGAACAAAACTGCGATTTTGTTACTTATAATGTTGCTGCTACAAATGTTGCTACGTGAACACAAGTGTAAACTAGCTTTAGGAAAATTGGAAAATTTGTAACAAATTTACTGTATACTTATTATTAGGGTGATTATTTGGCACCAAATGTATATTTTCATGACGTATTACCAAAAAGCATCGATGAATTTATCAAGAGAACAGTCAGTACTCGAGGACCATATGATATCTTTTCAGGAGACAGGAAAGAACGACTAAGAACTGGATGGCTTGCACAAACAGTATAACTTTGCAGAAAATATATAGCAACAAAGTTATAATTTACAAATTCTAGGAAGTTTTTGACATCAAGACGCTACAACCAAGTCCAGCTACCACAACTTCAAGATTTGAAAAAAGATATAGAATAAGGATTATGAACAATGACCAACAAGCAAGACCAACTGGTAGATTTGTCCTCGAGTCAAGTTCACATTCCTGGGGACATGTCGTAAGTCTTACATTACGATACGGTATCTAAAAGGTCAAATGTCAAAGGTCAAGGTTTTTATTTTAGAAATTCAATCCATCTCCAACTGCATACGTTATTCAATCTTTAAAAAACAATTTTAACGTTAAAAATATTGCGTTTGAACAAAGCAACAAGCGGTTTGATAACCTAAATGCAAGGAAGTTCTTCGGAGATTACGTGAGTTTTGTAATCAGCGTCATCTGGTGAGCATTACTGTACCGGTAATTATAATTTGTTTTGTAGGGAGTAGTTGGTCCTGGTAGGTACGACATCAAGAGCACTATGGGAAACGGTACAACTTGTAAATTACCAAAAGTGAAAAAAGAAAAAAAAGTAAAAATTGAAGCAAATACTGACAAGAAATCAGGGGAAAGTAAAAAGAAGTTTTAAATGTACATAAATTTGTAAATAAAAACAAAAAAGGTTTTATTTAGCATTATTACAGTATAACATGAGAAATTTACAATGTGCATTCGCACATTGAAAATATTTTTAAAATCAAAATGATTATTACATTTCGAGCATGTTTGACTTTATTTGGTTTATTTGCTGATAAATTGCAAATTTTTGGTTTTTAAAACACTTAAAAACTCAACTCAATC
Organism: Geophilus truncorum; assembly: GCA_034695745.1. Classification (NCBI taxonomy): domain Eukaryota; kingdom Metazoa; phylum Arthropoda; class Chilopoda; order Geophilomorpha; family Geophilidae; genus Geophilus; species Geophilus truncorum. Next base: position 6,591 of record JAQFZP010000918.1, on the reverse strand, counting down.
CCAAAACTAATTTCGATTTCTTAATCTCTTTATTTTTTTAAATTTTTATTCTATTCCAATTGATCATTTTGTTAACTTCTGAGTTATGATGCCGTTAAAACTTACTTGTCGAAAACTAGTGTCGATTTAGGGAAACAATAACAGCTAAATTTAAAAATCGTATGTTTGAAATTACAAAAATTCAGATAAATATATTTCAAATTTTATTCTAACATTGTTACAATGGCTTTTCAATCATTTAGTGAAAACTCGCGTATAATTTTAATTTATAGAGACTTTCTCGGACACGTTCTAAATCAATTTTATTGAATTTTTTGTGGTCAATTTAATTATTAATTTATGTCGTTAAGCTGGTTTGTAATCAATGTTTTTTTAATACTGTCGATTTTGATGTTGCTAACTTGCTAAGATTCGTCATTGACTCATTACGAAGTCATTCAACTGTTCTGAAACTGTTAAGAATCGATTGAAATCGATTTCGAACGTATCGCACAATTCCCAACAAAGTAAATCTGATCGGATAAACACACATTTTCAGTTTCAAGTCTAAATTGTGATTTTTAATATATTGAGTAATAAATTTCGACACACGACGACTAGAGTCATCATCTTCCGGCACGGAAAAAAAAATCAAAAGTCGTAAAGGAGTTTCCATTTCCAGGATTTCCAGCAACGGCTCGTCACGAAGAAACTTATTAGAATCGAGCATCAACCAAATTAAAGTCTTCATTGCATTAAACGTAGCGAGATCCGTTATAAACTCATCACATACAAAACTGCATCGTTCCAACCAGAGTTTTCGTAGAGGCGCATTTTCAAATAAAAAGTAGAACTGGGCTCGAGTCATTGTCAGATTTTCTAGCCTCAACAGTTGAAGATTGACAAACAGCACTCGATTTGACAAATTCGTGACCGATATCGTTGAATGACTAATGTTTAACAATTCCAATTGCGGTAAATTCGATCCAATGAAACCAATATCTAAGTTATCATTGCTATAAAAGGTTAATTCCGTAATATTTCTCATTTTTTCAACCAAAACGAGACTTCTATCGACATCTGGATGAGGAAATTGGTGCAGAAAGTTTGTTACATTTTTTAAATGAGGAAAAAATCGCCAGGTGTTCAGACGATCCAGATCGGTAAGAAAAAAAGTCCCTTTTTCAAGGCCGTATCGTACATCTTCATCTGAACGGATATTTTGAGCTAGATATTCCAATATCTTCGCCGGTTGATCGTAATTGAGTTTTTGTAGATGCGGCATTGCATTCAAAGCGTAAACACAACCCTTCGGCGTGATGTCTGTGCCGAAAATAGATAAAAGTCGAATTTGAATTTCCCGCGAATTCACTTCGCTTGCACTACACAATCCGACGATTCCTAGGTCGGTCACTTGCGAACAATCATTGATGTCCAGATGTTGGAGTTCGGGACAATTAGAACCGATTTCGGACATAATCTTATCAGATACCCATTCGTTTTTTCTCATCACGAGATGTTTAACTTTGGGAATGCCGCGAATTAACCTTATGCATTCGTTCGACGAAATGTTGTCGCAAGACGAGACGTTAAGTTGTGTGAGATTTGTGCACAGTTCAGTTATTTTGATGATAAGTTGATGCGTAGTTTCCCAAGTGGTACACTTTAAACTGTCGAGTTGTGTCGTGGCGCGATTCACGAAAATGTCCACTGGAAGAAAGCCAAGTCCCAACTCTTCTTTTCGTGCGTAGAAAATGAGAGCATCCGGAAGCAGATGGTGCGTAACGTTCATGTCGTACTCATCGGCGATGATTTCCATGCACAACGTCTTTAAAGATGACGGTTGCTTCTTCTCCGGCATTTTAGAAATGTTGTCTTGTTCTGATCTTGGAGAGTATTATATTGTTTTACGAGTTTTCATTGTATAATGTACGGTAATAATAAATTCTCTCGTAAAGATCAGCGCCATTTAGCGGCGACATTTAAAAATAGAAAACCTGTTCATCGCATGCTGAGTAGTTTTCAATATTATGCTACGTGAAATACGATTAATTTAAAATAAGAAATATTAAGAAACTTTAAATGTAAATAAATAAATAAAAGTAAAATTAAAGTTTTTCGTCAAATATACCTCGGTTTGTACCTTCTTTGGTAATCAACTATTATCGATATCGATTAAATTTTTAATTTTTTTTAATATTTTTTACAAATTAAATCTTTGCAGCAGAAATTATAAAAAAAATGCTTTTAGATTTAAATTAAATTAGGTAATAAAACATGAAATGTAAACAATTTTCGAAAATTTTAAACACCATTTGCAATACCGGTACCGTATGAGTTTTCTGTTTCAGTGTCTATAAAAACACGTTGCAACGTTAAAGTTCCAAACTGAATTTCAATTTAACAAAACAAAAAATAATTAAAAAATTGTTTACTAATTATTTTTGCCTAATCTAATTTTAGCCGGCCCTGCTCATCGTTTTCGTACAAATTAAACAAATTGGAAAAATCTGAAATGAAAAATACGCTTAAACTCGACTTATTTTATCCAAAATTCACTAAAACTAAAAGAAATCAGTGCTTTTACTTCGAAATACCAGCCCGACGCTGATATTCGATCAATGCCATCAACAAAAAATAATAATTTAGATTCACAAGTTAAAAGAGTGCACAATGAAATTCAGTCAACGCTCTCAAATCCGGACATAGGGCGGGACTGGGTAAAGTAGCCGGGGATGAGAGAGTATTTAGGGTCCGAGACTTTTGGCCAGGGATTAGTATGTCCGAATTTGAGGGCGTTCACTGTATAATTAAATATAATTAAATGCAATTATCTGTCTCAGCAGGAAATAAAGCTGAAAGGCATGTGCAATGGAAGATAGCATATTGGGGTGATTTAACTAACAAAATATTAAAATAATGCAAATGAAGTGATGAGGTTGGGTTTGAAAAATAATTTCTTCAGTCTTTTAGTGAAATTGGTTGGATAAACATGGTTTAGATTCTCTTGGATTTTCAAAATCGACTTGGAGTTCTCTAAAATGCCTTCGTGTCTATGGCCTTTGTTGTAAGTTTTGTTTGCCTTTGCAAAGGGCTCATTGGAGATTTTTCTTCCACCCATTTCATTGTGAAACCCACCACCTGATGCCATTGACTCTATTTGCATCAGTGTCAACCAAGTTGAATCCTAGAGGTGAGAGGAAACAGCTACCGGTACCTATTTTACCATGAGGTCTTACAAGATTTATTCTGTTTTTAGGAAAAGTATACAAACATATAGAATGATTACAAATCATGATGTCACAAAGTGATTTGGTTCTTCAGGGATTACTTGAGTTTTGTAATCCATGGAATCTAATAATGAACGCTACTGTAATTACAATTTGTATTAAATGGAGTATGCGATCCTGATAGATATTGACATCAAGAGTATTCTAGGAAAAGTGATAACTTATAAATTACCACAACTGAAAAAAGAAAAAATGAAGCAAACACTTACAGTACAACAAAATCAGAGGAACGTAAAAGATAGTTTTAAATGTAAAATTATAAAAAGTTTAGTTAAGCATTATTATAACATTCATATTGAAAAAAGGTTTTTGTAACCAAAATAAATTCTAAATGCAAAACAAAAGTTGTTTAGATTTTATTAGAGTTTATTAGCTATGAAAAAAAATTAAAACTTACACTACATTATTTCCTTCACCTCAATGGGTTTTTATGTGGCGTTTTAGGCTCGCTTTTGTACGACTTGAATAAGTGCAAAAATGGCAGGTGAAACGCCATTGTTCCTCATGATGACGTAAGTGGATTTTCACTGCACTCTTATCCCCACTTTTATAATTGCAAATGTGGCATCCAAATGGCTTTTCACCTGTGTGTACTCTGATATGCCTTTTCAAGTTAGCAGCAGATACACTTGAATAAGAGCACAAGTGACATCGAAAGCGTTTTTTATTACTGGAGGTTAAGGTCTTTTTATTAGTATGGGTTAAAGACTGCTTTTGACATTTCCCACCATTGTGTTTAGTTCGCAAATGAACTTTGATGTTGTTATATTGACTACTCGAATAATTGCACATGTTACACTTGTACGGTTTTTCCCCCGTATGGGTTCTGACATGTGTTGCCAAGTTACCGATAATAGCCGTAGCGTACTCACAATAATTACACCTAAAAGGCTTTTCTTTAGTGTGTATAGTGAGATGGTTTTTTAAAGAATTATAATACGCAGTAGTAAAATTACAAAAATGGCACTTGAATTTCTTGGCCTTTTGTGCAACTTTTTTAGGCTTATCTGCATTGTTTGTTCTCAAATGAATTTTTAAATGTGTTTTCAAGTTGCCCTTGTACACACTAGTCTAGAGAAAAAAATGAGATGTAAATTTTTAATTTTTTTTTTTCAACAGGAAATTTGTATATATTTACATATGGACAGAAAAGACATTTGTAAATCTTTTCTTCCTCTTCGTCTTCTTCATGTAGTTCTTGTATGATAGTTTTTCTTTGCTTTGTTTTTGTGTGCGTCTTTACGTGTGTATTTAAATTGCTCTTGTAAGCGCTTGCCTTGAAATAAATGACTGGTTTAATTTTTTTTTTAATTTTTTGAAGATGTAAATTTGGATACTTACATAAGTGCAAACCTGACACTTAAACGGCTTTTCGCCTGTGTGGAGCAACAAATGAGTTTTTAACTCGCACTGAAATGAGCACTTGAAATTGCACAAAATGCACTCATATTTCGTCCTTTTTGCTTTTCTTCCAGATTTCTTCATTTTTTTTTTGTGAAATTAAATTAATCTACAATAAAAAAGATAATAAAGAAATGTTAAAAAAAATCAGGTTAGAGGTAGAGGTACAAAAACATAAAGAAAAATATAGTTGGTGGTTACATGGGATTGGATTGGTGTCCTAAGGAAAGAACATTTCCAAAAAAATAAACAACAATAGCATATCGCAATCGAGTTCAACAGCTACAACAAAAAGGGGAAAACTGAGAATTTAAAAAGGCATTGCACATTTTACACGAATTTTTCACTAATGCATTTTGCTATTATTCATCGAATTCGACTATTCGAGTCTTACGGTATGTCTTTAGCATTCTTTCGCATTTGCTTTTTGCTCAAATATTTTTGTCTGATGTCTGGTGGATTTTCTTTGGATTTCACATGCACAATAGTTTTCCTGCCGCTATTTCGCCTTGTAGAAAATGGAAACTAACATCAGTGAGTTTGCTGCGAGAAGAAATCATGCAGTTTTTACAGTAAGTATATAGACAAATTGCTCCTTGGATATCTGCAAATGCAACCAGTGGTGTAACTGACGGGGTAGCCGGGGTTGCGATGCAGTGGGGCCCCCGACAACAGGGGACCCCTCAAGCAATATAAATAAAATTTTAAAAAGTGTAACATGTAATTAAATAAACAATTTTTTTTAAAATAAATTATGCCTTTTTGGTATTGCATTTGCAGATTTGCTTTAGTAATGTAACGTAACTCTAACACCAAGGCAAGGAAATATTTAAAATATAAAGGAGCCCCTTCATAAAATCTTGCAGTGGTGCCCCAGCATTTTGCGTTACGCCACTGCCTTGAACCAAAAACTAGCCTTTCCACTTGAAACAGAAGTGATTTGATAAAGTTGAAAAATTGGCTCAGAAGTGACCAAATGGTAAGACTATACACTTTCCATTTACTTATTTAAGAAAAATTTAAAATATAAAGGAGCCCCCTCATAAAATCTTGCAGTGGGGCACCGGCATTTTGCGTTACGCCACTGAATGCAACCTTCCTTCGCGCGCAAAATGCAACTCATTTACGCCCAAATGCTACGTAGTGGCGCCCAAACAATTTAAATTCCACGCTCAAACGCAACCAAAAATTAATTACAAAGCCCAAATTAATTCAGTGCTCAAATGCAACCAAAAGCGCCCAAAACCCGACGCTCTAATGAAAGCGCGATCACGCCACTACCAGAGTTTTATCCTTATTTAATCGTTTTAAGTGATTATAATTGATTTTTATACTTTTTTTAATCGTTTTAAGTGATTATAATTGGTTTTTATCCTTTTTTAATCGTTTTAATCAATTTTATTTGATTTTTAAAAACGGATAGTAACCAAATCATTAAAAATCAAATAAAATCAATTAAAATCAATTAAAACAATTTAAAAAAGAATAAAATTCGAATAAAGTCGATAAAAAAGAAAAAAATCAATGAAAATTGATTAATACAATTAATACAATTAAAAAAGGGATAAAAGTTAATGACAATAACTTAAAACTATTAAATAAGCAAATAAAATAAAATAGTTAAAAACGATTTAAAAAACTATAAAAATCAATAAAAATTGGTTAAAACAATTAAAAAAAGATAAAATCTATTAAAACGATTAATAAATCACTGCAAAATCAATAAAAATCAATTAAAAATCGGTAACATCGTTAATAAACGCATTTGTTGCAGATGGAAAAAGTTGTCTCGATTTAGAGTTAACTTATACTCGCTTAAATTTTTCGTTTAAAAAAACAAAAACAAACGAAGTGTTTATTTCTACGAATATTCGTCGAAATAAGGTGTGCTTATTTCCACGAATATTCGTAGAAATAGTCA
>JAQFZP010000917.1:0-25093 GCA_034695745.1 Geophilus truncorum | reverse complement strand
CCCAAAAACGCCATTTTAGTTTTTAGGGTTTTTTTTTTGAATTTTTTCTTTTTTTTAATAAGAATTTGTAAGAAAAACAAAAATGGCTACCGAAAACTCATTATAAAGTATGGTAACCATAAACTTTATAAACCTGCAAAAACCCAAATCAGAATCCAAAACAACGTATAAGTGTATAACTCTAGAAAACAACAAAATATCCTGCAAAAACCCGCACCTATAACCCAAAAACAAAGTTTTTGAACATTTTTTGGTTCATAAACTGACAGCAACAACCCAAAAACCAATTTTTGGATATTTTTTCCTGATTTTTCGGTTCAAAACTCCCATCAACAACCCCAAAGCGAAGTTTTTGGATATTTTTGGCTGTTTACTGGTTCAAAAACTCACACCAACGACCCAAAAACCATCAAAAATCAAGTTTTTGAAAGATTTATCCTGGTTTTTGGTTCATAAAAACTCACACCCAAACCCAAAAACCACGTTTTCTACTAAATTGTTCTGCTTTTTTAGTTCAAAACAAAATTTCAACTAAATTTCCGTGACTTTTCAACCCCCGAAAACCTCCCAAAACTCAACCTCCCTCATTACCACGACTTTATTCATTTTCCCACTGATTAGTGACCGATCCCCGGCATTTCCGTTCGGATGCCCAACCTTAAGCCTAAATCAAATTTCTACATCTTTTCTTTTTAAATTTTTTTCCTTTTCAAAGACTCACAAAATTTTAAAGCTCAGACGCGTCTCACCAAACTCAACTCAAACTCAAACCCAACTTCGAATCCCACCTCGGGTCCTTTTCCCCCTTCTTTTCACATGCAAATTCGCATCCCCCTGGCCCCTGTTGATTCCAACCCCCAACCCCCTCCCTTCTTCATCCCCCCTTTGACTCGTCCGCCATTTTGTCCCCAATTTCGGCTCTTCCCCTCTTCTCCCCGTCTTGGGGTCGTCCACCATTTTAGTTTCACTTCAAACTTTTCACATTAATTTTCTTATCTCTTCCGTGTTTGATTTTGCCTCGTGTAATTTAGAAATTTTTTATCTTTTTATTTTTTTTTGTTTTTTTTTTAAATTATTTATAAATGTTTTTGATATAAAATGTTGAATTTATTTACTTTTTGTGTTATTATTGATTAATTACATAAAAAAATATTATATATTATAATTTTATATGGTTTGATGCACTTTTTCATCTTTTTAAGCCTTTTTTTTTGTTTATTTTCAACTTTTCATGGCTTTTTGTTTGTTTATTGAAAATCATTGGAAAGTGGTAAATTTTGAAAGACAGAAAAATTATTTTTCTAAAAAAAATAAATAAATAAAAATGTCTATGGATTATTCAGTTTCATGAATTTTTAGTGGATTTTGAACTAGGAAGATTGTAAATTTTCCTTTTAGAGACCCAGGGTAGCAGTTTGGAACTCTTAACTTCACACCAGGACACTGTCAAAGTGTTAATCCCCAATTTTCTCACATCTGTGACACAATTCCCAATGTTATCTTATGGGGTTTAGGGTTAGTTTTTATTTACAAAATTTTTAAGTTAAAGATTAGAATTGGCTGTTACTTTGATTTTTGTTAAATTTTTATTAAATTTTGATAAATTTTATTACCAAGTAAAATATAACTCCATGTTATCCTATTGAGTTTAGACTTAATTCTCATTTTAATAAATAAATTCATCTATTTTTAGATGAAAACATAAAACTTTCCCATAAAACCCTGGGTATTATTTCATGACTTAAAATCATAAGCAAATTAAAATTGGCATCCATTTTCTTTTTAAAGTAAAATTTTAATTAATTTTTTATAAATTTCTCAAATTTCATATCAAACCTCACAAAACCCCATGTTACCCTATGAAAGTTAGGCTTAATTTCAATCACCACTATTACCAAGACGCACATACTAACTCATTTATCTAATGGAGTTTAGGCTTAATTCTCATTTTAATACATTCAGACACAAAATTTCCATAACCTTGGATATCTGATGGCCCCAAATCACTAACAAATTAAATCTGGTAGCCATTTTGTTTTTAGAATAAATTTTTAATAAATTTTTTATAAATTTTCAAATTTCGTAACAAACCTCACAAAACCCCATGTTACCCCCTATGGACATTAGGCTTAAAATTTCAATTAACACAAGTCCCAAACACCAAAACTAAGTAAGTGTGTAACGTAGGAATGCGCAACAAATCACTTCCAACCATTTATTAATAAACCCAATCTACCCCCCTTTAAAAAAAAAAAAAAAAAAAAAAACATCCAGGTGCAGCACGAGACACGCGCCAGGTGAGCAACACGAGCCCTGGGAGTGTCAGCGGTCTCCATGACAACCGAATCTCTTCATTCGACTCGAAACTCAAACTCCAAACCTCAATCTCAAACACAACCATCACCCTGAATGACGTCACAAATCACAAACCCCTTGTGGAAAAACAAAAAACGCCCCCTGTAGACGATTTTTCAAACTCAGGTGCCTCAAAAGCGGTTCCACCAGAACCCAAAATCCCACGGAAATCGGAACGCCAGCTGGTCCACGTCCCACCACCCCCCCTACCCCCTCCCTGACCCCACCTCGCCTCAAAATGGCGTCTGGTTGCGTTGCCCCGAGCAACCCGCGACCATCTGCCGTTCCGCGCATGCGTAGTCTCTCCATAATCCCCCGGAGCCCTCGCTCGTGTAAACACGTCATCGTAAAACTTCCTGGACGTGTCCCGTGATGAATGGGAGCAACAGGTAAAAGTTGAAGACGTTGGTGAACGGCGCACCTGGACGGGGGACAATGGCGGCGTCTTGGATTCCCATAAGGAGGTGCGGTCCCCCGAGGACCCCATTGGGAATGACGGGAGGGCGAGGGGGCAACTTAAAACCTCCCGGCTGCCACTGGTTCGACTGGTTTGCAGCCACGTCCAAAACAAGTTGTCTAAAAAGGGGGATAGCATAGGGGATGATGGAAAAAAATGGGTCCCCGGGTGCTGGGGTTGTTGGAAGGGAATCGGAGGGTGGAGAGGGGGTCGGGAGGTGGTGAAAAAAGTTTTGGTAGAGATGGGATGTTTGGGTGTGGGGGTAAATGTGATTTTTTTGAAGTGTTTTTGGTTGAGGTGGGACTTTTGCTGTGTTAGTCTATCGGGTTTAGGGTTATTTTTGATTTTTGTTGTTTGAATTTGATGGATTTTGGGGTTTTAAAATGGGTGAAGATGGGATGTTTGGGTGTGGGGCTAAATGTGATTTTTTGAAGTTTTTTTGGTTGAGGTGGGTATGATTTGATACGTTAATCTATGGGGTTTAGGGTTATTTTTTATTTTTGTAGTTTGAATTTGAGGGGTTTTGAGGATTTTTAGGGTTTTTTTTATTTTTGGGGGTTTTTGCGCTGATGTGATATGGATGGCTGGGCTGGTTGAGCGGCCATTTTATTTATTTATTTTATTTTTTTTTAAAGTGAATTTTGTAAATTTTGGTTCAAATTCCCATGTTATTCTACGAGTTTTAGGGTTATTTTTGATTTTTTTTTCCCCTGTTTGGGATGGCGAGTAGATAATCCGTTGACCAATATTTCGAATTATTGTTCAATTTGATCACAGACAGTGTGCAATTGGTTTTTCCATTTGTTTGATTTATAAATTGACCAAATAAAGTGGTACAAATTTTCACGTTATCCTATGGGTTTTAGGCTTAATTCTCCACGGGACAACATTTCACAGTCAAACATCGAAGATATCGACATCTCCCATCTCCCATTGGTTTAGTTTGCTTTTATGTGTGTTGATTCAGGTAATGGCCAATTTCGAGTTTATTCCCCAATGTTATCCTACGACTTCTAGGCTTAATCCTTGCTTCGCTCGAACGTGTCTGTTACAACGTTTTTCAGTCTCAACCACTCGGCCGCCAGAGGTCTCAAAACCATGAAAAAAAAATTTCCAGTTTTACCGCCACAAAACATTTTCCCACGTTATCCTACGAGATTTAGGCTTATTTCTACAAAATTCTACAAAATTAAAAAAATAACCCTAATTCCCATAGGTTAACATTACAATTTGTCCCTTCTACACAGTGGCAAACAACAACCCTCTTTTCGTGACCCCCACTGTCCACTTCAAGGCCGAGGGGGGTGTCCGGCACATACCCCCCGAAGTCAAAGGGTCAAAGGTGACGAATGACCCTAAATGACCACTGCCCACCCCTCCCACAGGGTCCCTAGAGGTATAAAAAAATTGACGGGTGCAGATTAGCGCCCCCTGTCGACAATTTTTCTTCTAATGCGGGGGAGATGAAGTTTTGGCGTCTCGACGCTGGAGGCGGGGGTGGGTTTCGCACGTGCTCATTCATGGACCCCTTCAAAGGGGACGCTGTGCGAAGAATAGGCTGTGACGTCACAGGCGTCCGTGCACGCGCCAGTGGCTTCGCGCCGGGGCCAGCTGCTGCTGCTTCGGTATAACGAAATAACGGATTAACGATGCGACAACTCTTGGATTCAATAGTCAATGGCTGTAGAAAGTGGTGTTAGAAATGAAAGGTTTTGTGGGTGGTTAAGATTTATTTGTCTGAGTGATGAATTTCTATGAATGTTGTCGATTTTCTTTCTGATTGTGTGGAGTGATATTCGATGTTTAGTGGTTTTTGAGTATCGATATTTCTTAATTTTTCTCGATTTTTTTAAAATAATCTTTGCAGGTATTTAGCGATTTTTCATTGAAAGTTTTGGTTTTTATTCGATACTTTCAATTTTTCTATTATTTTTAATCGATTTTAACCAAATTTAATTAAAAAATTGATGAATTGTAACTCTCAAAAATTCAATAAAAAACTATTAAAAATCTAATAATATCGAATATAAATACCGATATTTATTGCTAAATTGCAAGTTTACTAAATCTTAATCGATTTTAACATAAATCACATTCAAAATCAATAAAAAAAATTCCAAAAATTTCCAAAAATTCGATTAAAACCTCCCAAATATCATAAAACCGCTAAATCCTCACTAAACCGCACCAAAAATCGATAAGAAATATGCAAATATCGTAAATTATCATCATAAACCCAAATTTTATTACTCTCCATCATCCCCAAAAATAACGTCTAAAATAACAACAATTTTTTGTTGTTTTCATTTTTTATTAACAGCGTTTATTTTTATTGCATCGGGAGACATTTCGACTGCGAAGACGCCACTGACCCTGGCCGGATGTTGATGGGGGACCTTGGCCTAGTTGCGAGTCGTTGGCTCCGTGGGGCCTTGTTGCTAGGCAACATCAAAATGGCGCCGTATCGGCCTTGGTTGGAGGCAAAACTATTTTTTCTCCACTTTTGGTTTCGTCTATTTCCATTTCATAACAGACAGAAAAAAAAAAAAGAGAAAAAAATGGCCGCCCACCCCATTTTTTTTTTTTTTTTTTTTTAATGTTTCCAAAACTTTGTCTCAAAAAATATTTCCAAAATGGCGAATTAGATAAATAAAATTAATAAAAAAAAATGGCCGCCACTCCATTCTAATTTTTCCAAAAAAATTTAAAAAATGGCGAATTAAATAAATAAAATTAATAAATAAAAATAAATAAAAAATGGCCGCCCACCCCAAATTTTTTTCCAAACTGGCGGATTGAATAAATGAAAAATATATTATTTTTTTCATGATTTACTACGATTAAATCAAAATATAACTTGTATTGCTTAGTTAAGGTATAAAAGGGGGTTGATGCACCCCCTTGTGGGGTTCACGACCCCCCCGTTTGCGGCGCTGGATGCTCATTGGTCCAGCGAGAGGGATCAATGGAGGTAGACGAACTATTGATCCAGAATAGTTCACACTCGCAACAATAGGGAGGAGTGGGGAGTCGGAGTTTCCAAAATAACCCCTTCCATGGTGACCAGCACGGGTACCAAGGGGTTAAAAGTGGGGGATAACAAATTAGGGCTTTAATTAACCCCAATTCGCATTTGTTTCAGTTTTGCGCTTAGTGGGGGGTTTTTGGGTTTTTGGATTTAAATTTTTTTTTCTAGGGGTAGGGAATAAAAGTGGGGATTGAATTGTTGGATTGATTTTCAATTTTTTTGTTTTTAGTCAATAAGAGGGAAAGTGAGGAAGAAGTGTGGGTAGTTGGAAGAAATGTGGGTAGTTAGAAAAAGTGTGTGTGTGTGAGGGGGGGGGTAAATAAAGTGGGGGTTAACAGCATGTGGGGGAAATAGAAATGTTTGTTTCCGCATTCTGGGTAATTATAAATAACCCTTTTCCGCATTGAGTGAGGGGGTTTTAGTTTTAAACAGTGAGGGATAAATAATTTTCAAGAGATAAAAATATATTTTAAAATTAGTTTTTGAATTTTTAGATATCAATTTTGCAGGTTTTTCAAGATTCGCAAAGATTTCTTAGAGACTTTTAGTGATTTTGATGAATTTTTAAGATCTTTTGACCCAAGATTTGAGATTTACAAAGATTTGCAGAAATCTATAAAGCTTTTTAGAGATTTTTTGACCTGTCAACAAGAAAAAAAAACAGTGTCATAGAACTTTAAAAATTGACACTAGGGGGCTTTCGAAAAACAACGTGATTTAACGCAATGATGCAAATTCCCCAAAAAAATCTATACTGTCATTTTTGATAGAAATTGCGGGTAAAACTGGTATATCCTAATATATAAAACCTGGATTTTTTTATGAATTAAAAATTCAGTTTTATGTGCATACATATACACTAAAAAATCATCAAAATAAACACTAACAACATTGTAAATATGCAAAAAAAAAAAAAAATATTCTTTATCATCTCTAATCGACAAAATCATTACAATAGCAAATTAAATCCTGTTGTAAGCGTTTCACAGTCAGAGAATGTCGTTGATCAATAGTAAAATACATTTAAATCGAGAAAAATATTCCTCAACATCACAACTTGTAACTGGAACATATTTAAAATGAGTAATTTCTATATTAGAATAAACTTCTATTAACGATTCTTCAGTTTTATCGCCATTAAGAGCATCTGCAATTAATTTGATCGTGGAAAATTTTTCGTTTTTCTAAAATTATTTTTAAAAAACATTTTAGCCATTGGCTTTTTTCTCCCTTTGCTTTTCCAATTCCTTAATTAAATTTACCGAATCGGAAATTGTAACATTTTGTGCATTTTTCAGCAAAAATTACGATTTATGCATTTTTAGGCAAAATACCTGTTTTACGTCATATAATAATATTTTGTAATCATATATGCATTTATCCGGGTTCTAACTTTTCCCTAGGCTTCATCAATGAACCCAATGCACCTGGGCTGAGTCTATGAAAAAAAAATCACTGTTTACCTCCATTGGTCATTTGTCATGGTAAAATAAAAACATTGGAAGTGGGAAGAAGGGGGAGAGAAGAGATATTATGTCGTGAGTCATAGGTAATAGGGAGGATGAGTTGGTTGCTATAGCGACGGGAGTCTGTGCGAGATGATTTTTCTTTTTGTAATACAATTACGTTCATAACAAATGACGCTGGTGGTGTGGGTGACTCATAAACCCCCCCACCCGCGTTCCATGTGCACGTGCTGGACCCCACGGACCACTCCTTTTAATCCCAAATTTATATAAAAAAAAATTATTTTTAAGGGGTAAAAATAATTTTTATATATATTTTATTAATAAAAATATATTTTAAGTAATTTTTTGATTTATTTAGATATGAATTGAGAGACCGGTTGACCATTAGATCCGACAAACTCAAATGCTGTCGACGAGGTTTGTGGGATTTATGAATAATTTTTAAAAATTCGAAATGATTTTGTTGAGATTTCGGAGAATATTCGAACTAAAATGTAAAAAAAATATATTTTTTTAAAATTGGGTTTTAAGGGGTTAAAGTGTGGTTAAAGGAGTGTCGCGGTTGGGGGTAAAGAGAGTGTCCCCTGGTGTTTGGTCAAGTCCCGACACGTCTTTACGCAAGACGCCGTGTTATAAATCTTGTTCCTTATCTCCTCTTTCCTTTAATGACCCCCACCCCCTTTTTCTCCCCCAACCCCAAACCCCTACCCCGAAAAGCGGCCATTTTTGATTTTCTTTTTCCTCATGCGGAAGTCCAAGGTGCTGCCCTCTTTACTTCTCCCTTTTCCTCGACTTTAATTTTTTTTCGGGTCACTAGGGCAGGGAGGGGGGGTTGGGGTATTCATATCGTGATTAAATACAACAAAAGGGATGATGGGAAAAGTAGCGGGTTGTATAATAAATCAAGGATTATGTGAATATTTAAAATCTCGTGACGTCATGTGGGTTTTAAAAGGCGAGTTTCAGGGGTCGGATAAACAAAAATGTTGTCGATGAGATTTGTGGGATTTATAAAGATTTTTCAAAGATTTCTGATAATTTTTTTTTTTTAGAGATTTGAAAGAATTTAACAGATTTTTCAAGATTTAAAAGATTTTCGAAATTTTCAGGAATTTATACGATAACAAATTTTTATAGATTTTTGACTAAAAATTTGAGACATGTAAAGACTTTTAGAAATTTTCGAGATTTTTTTCGGGATTTGTAGTATTGTAACAAATTTTTAAGGATTTTTGGAAGATTCTTCATTAAAGGTTTAAGATGTATAAAGATTTTTAGAGATTTCTTTTTGACCCACCGACGAGATTTTCGAGTTTGTCCGACCCCTTGCCGAGTTTGATTTGAATATTGCTGTGATGTCAATATCTATTAATTAATTTTGTTAGGCCTTATCTCCATAAATTTTAGTGTTAAATTTATTCATTCTCGCACCGAAAGGACCACTATCTAGCTTTCGAGACATAAAAATTATCTGCTTTCATCAAAGTGCCGTTAATCATCCGATGCCCTTTCCTAAATCAAAGAGCGCAAAAAGAACAAATATAAGTCTCGGTTGTACTGCAAACAAGTAAATCAAACTGCATTCCTAAGAGACCTAATGGCCGATATTGCCCATTTCATAAACAACGACCCAATTGCCTCTAGAGGCAATTGCAAATATGGTCCAAAATGTAACTTTTGAGTGAAGTTAATTGAGCTATTCAATTTGAGCCAACATTAATTTGTTAAAATTGACCCAATTTGGGCGAAATGTGTAACCAAAATTGAATTTATAGATAAAATAGTAACCCAATTTTTTTACTCAAATTCTGGCCCAAATTTAGTATTTTTTAAGTATTTATTTTTTAAAATGGCTCAATTTAATGAAAGTTGTGACCAAAATTGCAATTGATAAAAAAATATCAGAGAAATTGCTCAGTTTGATTAAAATATCTACCCAAAACCCATTAATCTGAAAGAAGTCACAAATTTAATTCTATAACATCAATTTTATAACCAAAATTTCAATTATAGTATTAAATATAGACCAATTTAAAATTTGTAACAAAACCAGTTTAAACTATGACTTAATTTTCATAACACTAAATTATGACTCAAAAAATGGCTCAATTTTAAATAATCAACACACTGTAACCCAAAATGCACTTCCACATGACTCAAATATCAACAATCACTTCTTCCAAGTTCTAATCCCTCTACCACAAACTCCTTGACCCAAACAACCCATTTACTGCCTTTTTCCAGGAAAACAGGCTCCTTTTCAGGGCCCCGGTGGCCAAAGGGTTAAAACTCAAGCAAAACCTTGGGGGGAGCGGCAGAAACCTATTTATTTTCTCCCCAGCTTTAAATAGCACCCTCGACTAACAAACATGGCTGACAGCAGAGATGGCGGGGTGGGATAAAGCGAGACCAGCACAAGGCCCTTTGCTATTCCCTTCGCCGACTCCCAATTTAATCCGCACGAAACGAGGCCAAAATCATCACTCCACTCTTCATTCTCGAACTTTTTTCTCTGTCGTTGTTGACCCAATTCGTCTTTTGCCCCACAGGTCCCACCCAGGGTTCGCTCTGCGTGACATATCGATATTTGTGGTTAAGAAAAAATTGAAATTATTAAATAAAAATGAGGTAGTTGGAGTGAGTAAATGTTTGTTTGGTTGATTAAAGTTTGGAGAAATGTTTGTTGTGATTGTTGATGAGGTGAATGAAATAAATGAAGTTGCGTTGAAAAGCGAATAATGTTGAATAAATTGATTATAAACAGGTAAATCGATTAAAATGAAACTAAGTTTTTGAAGGAAAAAATCGATTAATTTCAACATTTATCGATTTTAAAAATCGAGATTTATTTTCGACATCGATTTAAAAAAATCGAAATATTTTAAAAATTGATAAAAATCAAACTAAAATCGATTAAAACATGAATAAAGGATCAACGAAATCGAATAAAAACAAAATAATTAAATAAAAATCGACTAAAATAAAATTAAAACCAAGAAAATAATCGAAATAAACTCAACATCAATTTTAAATTTTAAATCACAAAAATTAAAATCGAGTAAAAAAACCAAATAAAAACTCATTAATCCTACAAAAACCAAACTCCACAACACCCATTTTTACCAAAATCCCACCAAAAACCAAATACTCCCAAAACACCCCACTAAAACCCAACTTCCTAACCAAAACCACCCAATCTCCACCCTCCGCCATCTTGTCCCCAATTTTTTCCCTTTCGACTTTCGTCCAAGCTTATATCCGTTATCAATTTCCCTTCCAATTTTTAATTCCATCGTCTTTTGAGGTGAGAAAAACACCGTCTTCCCTCCAGCATTTCCTCAACTACTTTTTAGTGGACCCCCACTCCTCCCCCCGGACCCCGACTGGCCACCAGGGGGCGCTGAGCTGTCGCCAGAAGGTGTTAGAATGAGTTTCCCACGTTGATGTGCAAAGAAACGATGATGATGGTGATGATGATGAGTTCAGGCTTTGAGTTGCAAGTTTTCGCCGTCAGATGACCCCGGCCAAGGTCGGCGTTCAGTGTTTTTCTAGCCGTTTGTGGACCAGAGCACCTGGCCATCCTGTTTAGTCGCTCACCACCTGTCACTGTATAAGCTTAGACCGGAAATGCCCAGCCCACGACGCCCTTCACGGTTTCTAGTTCCGTTCATATTTTTTTCTCGATTTTTTAAAATTTATTTATTAAAGTTTTGTTTTAAAGATGTTTTAGGGTTGGGTATAGGAGATATAGAAAGTGTAACCCAATTTGGGTCATTTTTGCTTTTTTTTTCTGTATTAATTGTGACTCAATTGGATAGATTATAAAATGAGCTAAAACTCATTTTTAAAATAAAAAAATTGAGTTACTTTTAGCCTAAAAGTGACTCAATTTTTTCATTTTTGTAAGAAATCAATGTGACCCAATTTGAATCATCGTTTGGTCAGTTGTAGCCCAAATGTAACGTTGAAAAGGAAATAAAATGACTCAATTTAAATTATGTTCTAAATAAAACTTTCGACCCAATTTTAATTACTGCTCAAATTGCCAAGTTCC
Organism: Geophilus truncorum; assembly: GCA_034695745.1. NCBI lineage: Eukaryota > Metazoa > Arthropoda > Chilopoda > Geophilomorpha > Geophilidae > Geophilus > Geophilus truncorum. The sequence continues at coordinate 13,730 of JAQFZP010000917.1, read as the reverse complement.
ATAAAAAGTTGCCAGAAACTGACCCAAATTACACTTTTTTCATCATTTTGAAAATCATCGTGGCTCAATTGAAAATATTAAAAAAAAGCAGCCCAATCAATTTTTTGGTTTTTAAAGAAATGAATGTGACCTAATTTGGGTCACATTTGGACTTTTTTATACATTAAAGTAGTTGCAGCCGCAAATTAAATATTAATAGAGAAATAAAATGACTCAAGTTTAATTTTTTCAACAAAACAATTGACCCAATTTCACTTTCTGCTCAAACTTCACAAATTTTAAAAAAACCTGACCAAAATTACAACTTTTCTGTAACATCAGAAACCAGACTGACCCAATCAGAACAAAAATTGACCCAAATTTCAATTTCTAATAAAATCTGACTCAATTTTCAAACTCAACTCTACACCAAAAATTCATTCTTCTACCACAAACTTTAAAATCTAAGCTTTAATTCTCAACGTAAATTCAATCACCTTCAACCAACCTTTATTTAACATTCCCATTTTCACATTCATAAACGTAAACAACTCACCTAATTCGATTTTCACTACACAGATAAAAACCTCATCTTTAAAACTTGTAATTGCTAATATAAATTCTAACGGAACCCTGTAACTGCTAGTTATGTTGCAATCTACACTTAATTGCACTTTCCGTCATTTTCTTTTGAAATTGACATTTTTTCGACTAAATAGACCTCGATTTTTATCACCAACAGTTTAGACTTGACCCAAATTATCTCAATGGCTGCATTAAACCCAATTCACTACTCATCATGTCCCTAAATATAGAATAATGAGTAGGTCTCAGATTCAACATGTTTTCACACTAGGGGGATTCCAAGTCACGTGACCCAACAATTTTTAATTTTCGTGTCAGCTATCAACAATATCGTTTTCTATAGTTGATTTATGCTTTACGTATTTAAAATTTTGACATAGCTTCTAACCGAGAGATGTTGCAAAGCGATTCATCAAATCGAACATCACGACTATGAAGAATTGATCTGGTTTCCATGTTCCAGATTAAGTGGAAAATGTCATATAACCACAGATAGTGGGAGATCCAGTTTCTGACCCAGTTCTCGATCCAGTTCTTATTGATTTCTGGAACAGTTATTTTACTTCTGATCCTGACCACTTTCTTGGTTCAATATTTCTTGGAAAATAACATTGTTTGAATATGAGCTTTGTGTAGTGTAAGTTTGGACGAAGTTTGTTCAAGGTGTAAGTTTACATTTGTTTTTTTTTTTGTTTTTTGTTTTTTTTTAACATTTCTTGGGTTTATATATTTTTTATATGTTTAATTTAAGTTTAAGGTCACATTTGTAACGGTTTTTTAGCATTAGAAACATCTGCGAAACCAACGTTGCTGACATATTACTCATAATGCATCATTTTGCAACAGCTCAAATAATGCATTAAAGGTAATTCAATGCTTACATCTACCATTGACTAAAAAGTCGTATACTTTAAATTCAAACAAAAATTTTAAATCCAAAATGGCAGATAGAGTAAATATTTAAAAAATGTTAATTTTTATTTTTTAAAAGTATTTTCACATTTCCATTTTAATTTTCCCAAAATCACCCATAATGCATCACTGCCCAAATCCTCGAATCATTCAAAACGACTGACTGACAAGTAAATATTAAAAACATTTTAATTCCATTTATTGTCATTTTAAGTATTTTCAAATTCCTCACTTTACATGTGATGCATTGTGGGAGTTTTTAAAAAAAGTATCACAATTTGAGTACCGTAATATTTTGGAATCGTGTGAAACTTTAGGATTGTGTTACTGTATAAGAATTTTTGTAATATAATGTCTCGTGACAGATCGTGTATGGCCAAAGTAATCATTGGCAACTTTAAACAATATTTCTCCTTCTCCTTCCCACAATCCATCAGTACCCACACTCCCCAGCAGTCTCCCCAAGCATTCTGGGAGTCTCCAATAACTTATGTGCAAGGAAATGCCTGGAGTTCCAAATATTTTCAAGGTCTCTTTTTTCTTTTCTTTTTCTTTACCCTTCCACTACCTTGAGCTCTATATGAGTAGGTGGATAAGTGAAGGGGTTCGCCAACCCAGCGCAAGGTCAGCACGTGATCGACCTTGACGTACAGGGTAAAAGCATTTCAAAAGCAGACGCAGCAACACCCCCAAAGAGATGGGAAAAAAAAAGAAAAACAAATTGAATGCGAGTCGGTGAAGATTCTCAAGAATTAGGCCACAAGATGTTTTTTTTTCTCTCTCTTTCTTTCTTTCTTTCTTTCTTTCTTTCTTGGTAGAACCATGAACAAATGCTCGTCACCAAAGCGTGTCATCGGTGTAACGTTTTCCCACTCACTTTGGGAAATTTTATACCGTTCTGTGATGGGTGGGTTTTGGGGTAATGGGTTTTCATGTGAAAATGTGGGGGGGGGGGGGGTTTAAGGGGTTTTTGAGGTTTTTATTGCAGGAAGTGAAAATAAGTGATTTGTTTTGTTTTTGTGGTGAAATTTGTTGGTGACAATTGATAGTTGGTGATTGTTGCTTTGCTAAATTTTAATGCCAGAAGTCTATTGTTTTATTGTACTTTTTGATATTAGAAATAATGTAATTGTTGCAAAATAATTTTTACAACAAAATTTGCCATTGTTGCGTTTTTTAGTGTGAGTGTTCCATTATAATATCAAAAATATTGTTTATTGTATTCTTTGATATCAGAACTAATGTACTGTTGCAAAAATAAATTTTTACAATAAAATTTGCTATTGTTTAAATTTTTATTGTAGGTTGGTAATGAGATTGTTGCAACAACGCGTTGTAATACTAGAATTTCATTGTTTGTTGTATTTTTGGCAATAAAAATTCATATTGTTGCACAATTGTACCAAATTATTTTATATTAATGCATTTTAATTTTTTTTGTAAGAATGCATTATAATAGCAGAAATTCATTATTTACCGATACTACACTTTATGAATCTAAAATTCACATTATTCCAACATGTACAATACAAATTCAATATTTATTGCAATTTTTAAAGTAAAAATTCAATATTTATCCTATATACACTTATTTTTGGCAGCTACTGTAGTATAAGTTGTTTATTGAAAAAATGCATTTTTTATACCAACAGATCATTATTTAGCTACTACTTTTTTACGAGTAAAACTCACAGTATTTGAGTTTTATACCAAAAATCCAATATTTACTGCAATTTTTAGAGCAAAAGTAATTCACTTCCTGCAAAAAAATTGCATTAATTAAAAAAAAAAAATTTTTTTTCCAAGTTGAAAACATACATTTACTGCAAAAATTCACTTTCACAAGAAAACTCACCTTGATCCAATTTTTAAAGCTAAAAATCCAATATTCAGTGTAGTTCAGGTAATATAAATGCATTATTTATAGAAAAATGAAAAATACATTACAGCTTTTAAAGAATGCAATTTTATGAAAATGACATTAGAGTGCGCTCAAAACGCTTATAATTATATCGTTACAGCCTTATAATACAGTTTTAACAGTATAAACTTGTAAAAAATTATGCGTGTTTATAATATTCTAAGTTTTCAAACTTATTCAACAATAATTCTGGTTGCTATGATTTTTTGAAAAAAATTGACCTTTGACAACAATTACATACTGTAGCTCCATTATAATTTTTTTTGAGACAATCCTAGATCCATACATCCAATTTAAAAAATTTTCCCCAATAATTGAACATTCTAAATACGTTCAGTTCTTAATCTTTCTTCCATTAGTTCTTGAGATATTTAAAAAATTCGAAAAATGCATTTTTGCTAGTTTTTAATTTTTCTCTCCTAATATAATAATACAATCTACGAAAAAAACTTTATATGAAATTGTATCTATAACAATGTTCTACATCACCCTAAAACAATTTTTGTTTAATCAATATACATTTTGTGAAATTTATACTTTTCCAACACTAAAAAAACCCAAGTTTCTAAACTTATGCATTGTAGTTGTATTACTGGATTTTCTAACACCAAAAATCCCACACTGAAATTTATCACCACCAGAAGGCACTTTACACAAAATACTCTCAGATAACTTCCAACTTGTATTTAACAGGAATAGTGTTGTGAAGAAATGCTGTACAGACCCTGGATATCTTTAAGGGGGGATTTTCAAGGGCACAGGTCTCCCCCTAGTCCACTACTCTATAATAAAATAAAAAAGGTAATAATAAAAATTGAGGCCAAGAGTCTTTTTTTTATTAAGGGCATTTGGAAATTGCATTTCCAAGTTGAGGTTTCTCACTCTGGAACCTTCAAAACCCAAAAATGGAGTTTGGATTATATTTTAAAAAATTTTGGTTCATAAATTTTTCAATGTGTGACATCATACTTTATTTAGGATTTTTTGAATCTTTTAGTTGTTGTTGTTTTGTGGGCTTTGAAGGGTTTTGAGATTCATTTGACCCAATTTTTATTTTTATTTTTTTAAATTAAAGATGGAGGTTTTATTGGATTGTAATAAAATGTGTAATAAATAATGGAGTTTGGCTTAAAGGGATGTTGTATGATGTTGTTTTACAGTCTTCAGTGGAAGGATAAGGAAAGTTTGATCCTAATTGGGCCTCTTAAGTGAGATTTGGGTTTTTGGGTTGTGGAAAGTTTTAATTATATTGATTTGTTTGAAAATTTATGCCCAAATTTTAATTGAAAGTTTGAATTTTCCACACAAAAAAAAAAACCCAACCTCAAAATTTCAACTTAAAACCCACAACCCAAATTACCAACATCACTTCCCAAACTACCAACATCACTTCCCAAACTACCAACATCACTTCCCAAACCCCAAACCACATTCCCCCAACAACCCCAAACACAAAACCCACCAAAACTAAAACCACCTAAAAATTTCCACACCCTCACATACATTTCTACCTGAAAATTCTCTTTATTTTATTACTCCCACAAAAAAAAATAAAAAATGGAGGGTTCTATTTTTTCACTCTAGCTTCAAGGGCACGTCTCATGATGGGGTACGTTAAAACGGGGCCATCAAGATCAAGTCCGAGCATGTTGTCTGGGCGTCAAGTCGCCACTCATGACAAGTTAGGCCATAACTGAGTCTGGTCGTGGGAAAACTTAACTAACTCCACCTTTCCCGTGTTAATCTATGGCGGTTAGGCTTATTTTATTTTCAAACAGTTTTCTTTTTTAATTTTTTTTTCTTTTAAGTATCGGTTAATAATGAACAGCTGCAGCAACTTCACGGATCCGAAAACTTGACAGTGGAACGGATCCACGATGAATGGGTCCACTAACTGCACTAAAACTTCACCCACCACCCCCCTTTTCCTTCACCTCAAACCCCCTCGCCCCATACTTTTCTATTATACTTTTAAAGCGTGAAGCACTTTGACAACAACTTCTAAACCCCACCGGCCATCTTGGTTTTCACCTCACTTTAAAAAAATAAATTTCTGGGGGTTTAGGGTTTTTCCAAAAAAAAAAAAAAAAAAAAAAAAGTTTCTATCAGTCGCCATCTTGTTTTAGACTTAATGATAGACAGCCATTTTAATTTTTTTTTTTTTTTAGAAAAAATTCTGGTCAACCACCATTTTATGTTTCAGTTCGTAGAATTAATAAAATATATAAATTTATTAAAATAGAAAATGACAGCCATCTTGATTTTTCAAACTTGTTATTTAAAAAATATATTTTAGATTAATAGCCATTTTTTATTTTTGACTCAAATTTTTTTTTTTTACTTTTTTTAGGTCAATTTTTTTCTTTTATAAAAATAACCGTTATCTTGTTTTTTTACCTCAGTTGTTTCTCCCAGTTTTGAATTTCAAAAAAACAAATTATTTTTAGGTTTAACTTAACTATCAATGACCAGCCGCCATTTTTAATTTGAACGACACCCCTACCCTCAATATATCCAAACGTCGACCCCGAATATCGAATTTCATTTTCCCCCAATCTTTTCCCCTTCCATAAACCCGGCATCTGGTCTTCCTCTTTCCAACAGAACTGAAGCCGCCATCTTAGAAAAAAAAAAAAAAAACTTGACCACTTCCTCTCATCCCAATTCCAAACCACCCACTCCCTAAAACAATCCCCAACCTAACTCCTATACAAAACCATTCAAATTCATACAGTGTTTAAAGTAAATTTCAAACATTAACCCTATTTCCCATAGAAACACGTGTAAAATCACCACCAAATTTTTGTAGGCGTTTCATTTTTTTCCCCCCCAAAAATGAAATTCTATTAGCCGCCATCTTCAAATTTTTAAAGAAAATTTTTTTATTCTCAGTTCATAATTAATTTTTCAGTTCATAATTAATTTTGTTTCAATTCAAAATAGAAATGGCAGCCATCTTAATTTTTTAAATTTGTAATTTTTTTAAACTTTTTTTTATATCACAGCCATTTTGTTTTTCACCTCAAAAACCGACTTTTTCAACCCCCACCCCACCTTAAAGACACCCACACACCGACTTTTTCAAACTTAACCCTACTTCCCATAGAAACACACATAAAATTGTTCCCCTAACACCACCAAAACTCCCTATTCCAACTTAACCCTACTTTCCATAGAAAACACATGCAAAATCGTTCCATCGCCGCCACCAAAACTCCCTATTCCCACTTAACCCTACTTCCCATAGAAATCCAACAAAAAAAAATTCTCACAGAAAGCCATTTGTAATTTTTGAAAAAACCCTCACAAGGGAGAGAATTTTGAGTAAAATGGCTACTGGTTTACGAGTGTTTAGGTAGCTTTAGGTGCGGCGTTGTCGGTCTGGTTATTGGGTACGATCTCGTCGAGTCGGCGCACAAGGTCAGAGTTAAAAACCGGCAAAACTTGCCATTGAGGCGGAGGGGAAGAGAGAGAGAGAGAGAGGGTAAAGGGGGAAGTGATGCACTTCCGGTATATAGAATCACCTTCTTCCTCAAGAAACCTCGTCTTCCCACGACCTAAGAGGTCTGTCTGCCACATGTGAGACCGAACCCAGTTGAAACAACCTCAGTTTATTGAAAAGTGACATCAATAAAAGTTGACTGTGGAAAAAAGAAAAAAATGACGGGTGTCTAAGTCGTAGTTGGGAATTTGGAATTTGGGTTTCCAGGTGTGGAAAAGTTGAATTTTTGTTAGATTTTTGTGAATTTTAATAAAGTAATTTTTAATGTTTTATTTTGTTTGAAATTTTGTTTTAAAAATTAAAGTTTTGAGTTTTAACCTGAGAATAGTTTTAACTTGTAACTTGTAACTTGTAGCTAGGTTTTGTGACAGGAAGTTGATTCCTGACACCTTGTTACCAATAGAAAGTTATATTGCATCGATTTGGATGTTTTCGGTAAAGTGTTTGCCCCCTGGTGTTAACATTTGGCATCAATTAACAAAAATTTTGTATTTCAGCAATTAAATTTGCTTTACTTGAATATGATAGAACTTAGCTTAATTCTGACACCGGAAATAAATTTATGACACTTGCTTACCCTGAGGAAGTCATATTGCATCAATTTTCATGTTTGAAGTATTCACATTGCTCCCTGGTGTTGACATTTGGCATCAATTAGGTAATCAAAATTTTATATTTCAGCAATTAAATTTGCTTTTATCTTAAATTTGATAAAACTTAGCTTAATTCTATCACCGGAAATGAATTTATGACACCTTCTTACCCCTAGAAATTCATACAGCGTCAATTTTCATGTTTGAATTACTCACACCGCCCCCTAGTGTTGAAATTTAGTACTTCAAAGTCCAATTTTTACCTTATTCACCATTTTTCGAGGCTTTAACCATAAAATAATTTAAAAATAACAAATCTATTCAACAAACAATCAAAAAATAACAAAACTCACCCAAAAACCCCAAAAATCACAGAAAAAAATCTAAAAACCAAATTTTCTCTCAAATCTGACTGTGTGGTCACTTTATCATCACTACTACAGTATTCCCTATCCCACCTGATACCCCCACACCTTCAACCCCCACCCCTAATCACCCCCATCTTGTATCAACCCCACAAATATCACCTCCACTTCCAAAACCAAACACCAATTTCCCCACAAACAAATGGAGAAAACACTAAATTCAAAAACCCCTGAGGGACATTTTTCAAGAATACCTCCAAGAAGGGTCTCTCAAAAGATGGACACAGCACATTCCTCTTTCCAACAACTGTCCTTGACCCACAAAAACTGGTCTAAACAACAAATCCTTCATTGTATGAAAATTTTTTCTATTTTTTATTTCGTGGTCATTTTTCATTCATTTTACCCATGAGTCACGGAAATCAATCAATAGAGGGAGCAGTTGTCACGTGACTGTTAAATGAGAGTCACGTGACGTGGACACGACCCCCTTTACGGCTGAGTGGCTCCACCTGGACAGAAAGTGGTCAAACCCCTCTTGCAAGCCTTTTTTTTTTGCTAGAATTTCAATCGGAAATGACGTCATTTCTTATTGCATTTGAATGTAAAATGAGATTTTCAATTACAATTGATTCTCGTTGACCTTTGTCTGACATTTCCCGAGGTATTTAATTGAAAATCAGTGAAGAATGATTTTTTTTTTTACCCACAATTCCCCCTTTATAGGGGTGGGATAAGCAAAGCTGAATCAGGAAACCCATCTTTATGGCCACCCATGGGTGATCTGCTAGTTGTCACACCTCTCTGTGGATTTTTTCGGTTTTGATAAGTAAATAAATAAGTACCAGAGCCTCCAAGTGGTGTATTTTGGCTCTAAATTTTTTTTTTTTAAGTTGAAAATGGTTAAAATTTAGTTAATTTTGACATTGTAAGTGAATTTAGAATATGTTACTATCCCTATAATGCTAAATTGCATCTAGCTTTATGTTTACATTAAGGGCTTTGCCCTCTAGTGTTGAAATTAGGTATTTTATTTACAAAATCTGTTCATATATCAAAAACTAATAATTTTATCGTAATTTTGACCTCCAAAATGAATTCAGGGTACTTTATTACCTCAAAAACTATCTATTTCATTCACATTGATGTTTAAATCAACAACACTGCCCCCCAGCGTTAAAATTTTAAACTATACAAGGAAATTTGTCTATAATTCACTACACATCATTCCATATAATATTTCTAAACCCAGACAATTATTGTCTTATAAAAATAAAAATATACTTAGTACTTAAAAGTTCCAAATTTCACCACTAGGCACCACCAATCAAACACACATTTGATAATTTCCAGCATTATTGCATGTCCCATATGTTCTAATCTACCTTAGATTACATTAATCACACATAAAACTCTTGCTCTTAAAAACACAGCATAAAAACTAGAAGTGAGACAAATTATCATAGACACTGTGACTGTCCTACTCTTACCCCACTACTTAATGCCTAAAGCAGAGATAAATGTTCCCTTCATTTCTCAGAATTGTAATCTAAGATTAATATACCATGTTAATACATGAGTCATGCTCTAATTATACAAAACTTGAGCCACATTGTTGGTAGCCAGAAACTGTAATTCCCTTCTGTCAATTGGACAGAAATGGGGATTAATTCAACCGTTACTAACATTTTCGCTTAACCAGCTTCGGCGGCTCCTCAACTCTAGAAACCAAAATCAAGATTCTCATGGCCACGCCTGGATGAAAAGTCGTGACTCAAAAAGTTGCTGGACTGGGGCTCTTTGAGGCACTTTCTGATTCTTGGATTTTTGTTTCTTTGGGTGTCCCTGAATCTCATCCGATGTACTTATTTGGTTATTCGTCCATCTTAGAATCGACTCTTATCCAGCTAACATTTAAAATCATTGAGATATAGAAGAGATATAGACAAAACAAGACTATATATCTCCTGAACATTAAACTCATTTTCAAGCTTATTTTAATTTGATTTCAATATAGAAATCTATTTAAAAGTAAGACGATTATGTTCTTACATCGCAGAGACGTTATTTTGTGCCGTAGATAAAACTTTAATAAATGCAAAATTACATTTATGACTAATTTAGATATTAAAAGTACAGTAGAATCCCGATGTAACGTCATTCGTCGAACCGGCTGAAAAATGACGCTACATCGGGGTTCACGCTACAAGAGAACCTCTCTATAGCGTCAATTTGACGCTTCAGAGGGGGACCATTCTCTAAAGCCATCGATTTGAACCTCGATGTAGCGTCATCGGCTGGAAAATGACGCTACATCGGGGTTCACGCTACAACAGAACCCCTCTATAGCGTCAACTTGACGCTTCAGAGGGGGACCATTCTCTAGAGCCATCGAGTTGAACCTCGATGTAGAGTCATTGGCTGGAAAATGACGCTACATCGGGGTTCATGCTACATCGGGGTTCACGCTACAAGCGAGTAAGTTTTAAGTTGCCATCTTATGCGGGGGAAAAAAAGAATACGCTACAGAGGGGTTTACGCTACAGAGGGTGACGCTACAACCGAATTTTTTAATACACGGTTGATACGTTTGGTAGGGGAAAAATAAAAATGTCGCTATAAAGAGGTTTACGCTACAAGAGAGTTCGTTGAATCAAGGTTCCACTGTATGCATTAGTTTGAGCTTTTCATGCTGAAATAGACAAAACTGTTTTCATTTAATATTGAAAACATAAAAATATCAAGCTGGATTTCTTAAATTAAAATAACGTCTGTGCAATGCGGTAAAATAATGTTCTACGTAAAATAATTTTGTCGATCTAAAATCTATCTATATTCGATCTAAAAATATTATCTTTTTGTTTTGTGACAGGTCGTGTATGGCCAAAGTATCTTAGTTGAAGGCAATTTTTAATCAGGTTCTCACTTCCAATTTAAATTTTTGTAACATCTCAATTCATTTATATTATCTAATGAGAGAATGGTTTCAGACCGCAGAGCTAAAATTTGATTCTGCAATTTGTTTTCTTGTATATTCTTCCATTACTTTCTAATCTCACCTAAAGCTCTTCACCTGCTTCTGGTTTTGGTTTGTTGGATTACTTCTAGTAAATCCAGCATCAAAGACTACCTGTGAAAGCTTTACCAGCTTAAGTGATATTTTGTCTGCATTGGTTTCAATTGATCTGACAGTTCTTGCCATTCCCTCATTTGCCAGTGGCACTTTTTCTACTGTAATACTTAATTCAAGAAAAAAATTCCCCCCCCCCCATAAAATAATAAGAAAAAGTATATACAACCTAGAAAAAACAATGGCTGCCTATTGACAGAGGCATTTAATAATGAGTAAAGATAAGATGGAGTGATGGAATGACAGGTATTATCCCCATGTACCTGCAGGGCTACATGGGGTGGGTAAAAATAGGGGGATCCATCAAGACCCCAGAGGGTAAGGTGGGGGTCATCCACCATGTTGAATTCTTCAACTGTGTTACTTCTCATTCCTAATGGCCAGAAAAATAAATAAACTGAGCAATTCATTGGGATCCAAAGGGTTAAGTTTGTTATTGCTCTTGAGAAGATGATGTTCAGGTGTTATATGGGATGTGTCGGGGTAGGGGGGGTTTAAGGGTCCCTTAGGTTGGCAACACCTTGTGTGGTCTAATCTTTGAACAGGTCAAAGATTCATTTATGAGGGGCAAACAAGACAAAGTCATAAAAGCAAAATGGCTGACTGTGGGTTTGTTTCATCAGTAGAAGAGGGAGGAAGTTTTATTTTTAGTGCTGGGTTTATTCTAGTGGGTCTTAGATTTAGAGGGGGAAATAGAGGTAAAAAATGGGTGCAAGTGGTTTGTTGATATTTTTTAGGGTTAACAACTTTGGAAGTTGGAAGTTGATAATTATTTATGAAATTGTTGTAGGAGGGGTTGATGAATGTTTTAAAAATAGTGGGGTTTGTTAAGTGAGTCAATTTGGAGTCGTGACTCAGACAGACAAATGGGTTCTTTGGACTGCCATGAACTTTTAGGGGACACTGACCGTGGCGACATCTAGTGACGAAATTGCCAAAGTGAAACGCTGCACACAGAGGTTATCAGACTGGTGCGCGAGAACGACCACACTATGCTTTTCTATCTTTCTTTCTTTCAAACGTGTTTATCGTTCAACAATCCATTAGTACCGCGTGACTCCAGCACTGCGCAAGCGTATCGCCAAAGTAGATGGACGTAATTTTCCTAAGATAGATACGGGTGATTAAATTCTTACGTAAAGTTTTTACCTCGTACACGGGGTTAAGGCTTTTCTTTTTTCCCATTTTTTTTATCGGTGTAAATAAAAGTGAGCGTTTCACATTGATTTAAACCAAGGTCTTTTGGTTAGAAAATAAAAGTGCAGTGACTGGCCTTGGCCTTCAACCAAAAATTGCCATCCCAACAAGCGGATATGATGTCACTATTTTAATGAGCACTTTTGCTCTGGTCTTTTTTTTTCTTGTTTTTAACGCCCTAGTCTTCTTTTTAAACCACTGACCTACTGTGAAGCCAGACTTAACTTGTGGCGCCATCTAGTGCCAGATGTGGAAAGTTATGTACATTTAAATAACAGGTTTAGAGATGTCTTTGCATAAATTGTTATTTCATATATTTCTCATGATAAAATTAAGTTTTTGGATTAGAAATTTTATGGTTTAGGCAATTCATAAGTTTTTTTGTTGCATTCAAAAACAAATTTTTTTTTATCTATAAATTATGATTTTCTTAGTAACCTTAGTAAATTATTTTCCAAATCTAAAATTGTCCACAGAATTGCATTTACCCTATGTTTTCAGTTGACTGCATGATGACTCAGTTCCCTACAGACTCCATTAAACTTCATCATCTGCCATCAATTCCAATTTGTCTCACTATGTGATCTATTTACATCCATCCACTTCATCCCAATCACTGTCACATCTAATCAAACCCATCAATCTTCAGTAATAAATTACACAAACGAAAATTTGCACATTTATGCAAGATTATGCTACTCAATAATAATAATAATAACAACAAACATCAAAAATCAAGTTTCTTGTGCGATTGACAAATACAGTCGGACCCCGTTATAACGAATTCGCTTACAATGAGCTTCGTCATAACGGGGTTTGACTGTACCTAGAATAGCCGTTCTAATAAAATTCTTGGATTTGTTTTCGTTGGTGGTCTGAAATTCATCAAAAAAAACTCACCGGAAAGCCAAAGTGGCTACTATCGATATTAAATATTTACTAATCTTTGCAAATCCTGAAAAATCTATAAAATCTTTGAAAATATTTTTAAAAAATCTTTAGTCAAAAATTATTCAAAAATCCCTGAAAATTTGTTACAAATCTTGAAAAAATCTGTAAAATCTTTACTAATGTTTGCAAATCTTGAGAAATCTCTAAAATCTTTGCAATCTTGGAAAACACCTTTGCAAGTCTCAAATATTTAGTAAGAAATTCTCTAAAAATCCCTAAAAATTCATTACAAATCCTGAAAAATCTCAAAATCTCCCAAAATCTTTGCAAATCTCAAATCTTAGTCAAAAATCATCAAAAAAATTCCATAAAAGTTTGTTACAAATCCTGAAAAATCGAATTTTGTTTAGATTAGTGGCCGCTTCCAATCTATCTGATTTTGGTTTCAGTGGTATTAATGAACACGCTGAATCCAAATCTGGTTGTGGTTTTTATTATCGAAAACGAGCAGAAATAGGTAAAATCTGGGTTCAAAGTGAGGAGTTTCCATAGCACAACTGAACTGGAAAAACGTGCGAACAGTCATTTCGCGCTACATGTACTCCCACGTGCAGATTCAAGGGGTTTGGCGAAGCTTGGACGCGTCCAAACCTCT
>JAQFZP010000916.1:0-25105 GCA_034695745.1 Geophilus truncorum | reverse complement strand
TCTGTTTTATAATTCAGTTTAATTACACTCAAAAACAGCTCATAAAACGAAGGAAAAATGAAACAAAAAAATTTCGTAACATAAAACAGTTTTAGTTTTTGAATGCACCTAATATAAACTTAGCTTAAATTTTTTTGTGCTGCACCAAAATTTTAACCACACATTTGAAAGCTAACTTTAGTTTAAACTTAACTGAAGTTTCAAAACATGGCGCCTGATTTGATCTCGTCGCCTCAACGTGTTCCTCAGCCCGGAATTATCGAACTGGCCACCAATCGTTTATCGTTAAACCCTTTAGCCCATTGAATTCGTCTTATAGAGACGAATCGAATCACGTGGTTTGTTTTTAATTTCAATCAAACTTTTATCAAAAACTATGCCAATGCATAACGCGAGTGTAAACCTATGAATGAAAACTTGCTGTCGTTTTGCCATCGTTTCTGGTCTTTTATTTTGTTAAAATTTAAAATTAAACAAATGATTTGATTCGTCTTGATTATACTAATTCAGTAAGCTTAATAATTTAAGGATTTGACAACTGATTTGGATAATAGTTCTAAAAACACAAAAACAAAGCCATAAATAAATAACTAGCAAATCTAATTTTGCATAGAAATAAACAGCAGAGGACAATTTAAAAAATTCAAAAAAATAAAAAATAAAAAATAAAAAAAAAAAAAAAATCATTTTTTTTTTTTAGTTTATAATTTTTTAAATATCAATTTCATATTTCAAATTTAAATTAGACTTTTTTTCATTAAACCCAATTCGTTTATTCTTAATTTTTATTTAATTTTTTCATTTTATTCTACCTTACCCTAAGCATTATGTAATAACATAACATTGCTTTAATACAGACAGTAAATTTAAAACAGAGATCACATGATTAAAATCAGCCAATCAAATTCATCGTAAGAAGTCTAAAAAGTTAAAACGACGGATTAACAATTGATAGTTAATTAACTTGAAGCTATGTTGGTGCAATAAAACTTTTAAATTAAAGATTTAAAATCACAAGTTAGCTCAACCAGAGATTTATTACCTGATGATTTAACTTTATTTGGTGTAATTGGCCGTAGATCTAAGCTTACACTTCTAATGAATTACTTTATACTTGTATGTCAAATTTAAATTAAAAAAAAAAAAAATTTGTTTGTTTGTTTTGTTTTGTTGTTGTAAAAGTTTTGCGACCTTTTATCAGTACTTTGCAAATACTTTGTGTTACAGTGCAGCTGATGATCATTTAGCCTGTAATTTTCCACTACAATAAGTGAAAATGTTGAAAATTAGTGGAAAGTGTCTTTAAGGCTTTCGGGCATCATCAGTCGATGTTTGCCTACGTTCAACGTTGCTGCTACCATTTTGCAGATGCAATTTGTTTATTTAATACTCCACATAAACTGCAACTCGCACTGTTGTAAATACAAACACGATAGCAGACCTAATCGATCTATTTAGCCTGTACATTGCACAAAATGGCCTAAAGGGAAGTCTGAAGAAGTGAGAATGTTTCCGGTTTCTCAAGCTGACAATCGATTATCGATTCCATCTTGCTGGGTGTGTGGAAACTTACTTGGTATGCCTGCCCAGCAAATCAAGCCGGCAGGGTTAGCATTGTTTCGGGCGATTTACTGCTGTCGTGACGTTAAAGTGACAGCAAGAAAAAAATCAGATATGGTAGTTCGACAAATATAACATCCGTTTCGTTGTCAGTTCTTAACCACAATAAAATTCTTTAAAAAGAAAATATTCAAATTCTGCTAGCGTATCTTATATGCCAATTTTATGCTTCTTTGCATTTTTCGTGGCAATATTTAAATTCAAATAAATGAATGTAATTGATTAACTAAACAGTGTGTGTGTGTATGTGTGTGTGTAGCTTTTTTTAAACAGATCGTGTGCTGCTGGAGGTAAGAGACGATACAAGAATCAATAATTCTTTCCACTTTCAAGTATTTTAATAAGCAAAATAGGATTAAATTCGAACCGCGACTTCAAAATATTCTAATCTTGTACGACTGGGTAATAGATTATCACACTTACACCAACATTAAAACTGTTTCCATAACACAAAATAAAAAATAATTTTTTTTTGTTAAAAATGTTATTAAAGGCAGAGACCGAATTCACTAAAAAAATGTTACCAACAACAACTCCTGCTGAAAAAGTCGGTAGATACAAGTAATTTGCAATTAAAAATAAAGGTACGGTATTCTACATATCATTAGCTGCATTCAAAAACTTAAGTGTTAAGAATCTAATTCCACATTAAGCCATTAAAAAAATAAAACACTGGCTGCAAAACAATAGCTGCAGATGAGTGTTGTGTTAAACAGTGTGTTGTCTTAAGAAATGAGCGTCCTAATTGGTTGAACACACCAATAAAACGAAAGTGACGTCACGCAACACAAGTAGCACACTTAACACTCAAGTCTTTGAATGCAGCTACTATATTTTAGACGGCTCTAACTTTATACGGTACATCTAATGTTTAGTCTCACATCTGACTTGAAGCCAATTTTAGACATTTGGATTTACTGTATATAATTGTAAAAAATCGACCTACAGTATACACTCATTCTCAAAGATGTTGTACCATTTAAAATACGTTAATCAATACTACATCTGCATGTGATATTGCATGGTAGCAATTAATTTACAGCAATACGTATAGTATTTTTTACATATGTTTCTTATCCTAAACTTGAGTTGTAATATTTACCTCCAATTTTCAACAATAGGGGTGCTATTCAAATCAATCAAAATCCACCAAGTTTATCTTAACATTCTTAACCCCTATGGCTTAACCCTTAAGTTAGTTATAGACTTATAGCAGGCAGCCTAACCAAGACTCCTGTTAGAAATTTAAGGGGCAAAAAATTGCCAAAGCTATAATTTTTTTAATATTAACAAGTAAGTTGTTTTTTTTTAATACCAAAATTAGTCAGAGCATATTTCATCTAAACATGAATTAACCCCAAAAGAAAAAAAAATCCTATTCAAGTTTAATGTATTATTTTGTTACATATAAGTAGCTAGTAATCAAAAGATTAAATTGCTGTATCTTATAAAAAAAATAAGTTTCCCTTTTCCTTGAATCTAAAAATTACCTACAATATCAAAAATGAGTAAAAAAAATATTTTTAAAAATGTTGATTTTTGACAGTGATTGCTAATTTGCTAGCAATCTGCAAATCATTTTAATGATGTTTTTTTTATTTATGATTGAATCAATAATAAAATCACTTATTTTTTCTATTACTGTATATTGGAGAAAGAAAAAAAAACAATTCCCAGAAGTCTAATAATATAAATATTTTGCCAAATAAATTCAACTCGAAACAACTGGTTTCCTATTATTCAAATTTCAATTCCAACATCAGAGTTCTCTTCATACATAATTCAGAGCAAAACGCCAGGAAAATTAATATTTGTTCACCAAATTTATAATGCAGTACAGTATAGTTAATAAGAGCTTTGAAAACTACACACCTTTAATAATTAATAGCTAAAATAAAAACCATTCATCCAAAGCATAAGTCACAACTCATTTTAAATTCTCCACAACTTACGATGGTTGGTAAATTTTGAAA
This sequence comes from Geophilus truncorum, assembly GCA_034695745.1. Taxonomy (NCBI): domain Eukaryota; kingdom Metazoa; phylum Arthropoda; class Chilopoda; order Geophilomorpha; family Geophilidae; genus Geophilus; species Geophilus truncorum. The sequence goes on along the minus strand of JAQFZP010000916.1, from coordinate 21,512 downwards.
ATTAAAACTCCCCTCGATTAAAACACAACCAATTCAACTTACCTTTAAAGATTAACTTTCCTTTCATAATCACAGCCATCATCCATTACTATACCACGTGATTTAAAGCTCTTGCTGTGTCAAATATCAAAACTGGCATTTCAGTTTCAGTTGAAATTACAATGTTGCAAAAGATAATTTTTTCTCCTTTCTAAATAGCTCCTCAACAGTAATTACTTAAAGCTGTCTAAATCTCTAATGTTATTCCTTCCTTGCACATATCATCTCTTAAGTGAAAGACTTCTACTAAATTTGCCTGGCAACTTGCTTATCAGCCTAATGACAAACATTGTAGACAGTTTATTATTGTTTCAAAGCCCAGTCGTCTAAATATTTCACTGTCAACAAGAGAATAAACAATTTTTTTTTTCAATTAATTATTGTGATATCTGGATTAACTTGTTTATCATATTTCTTTCGACAGTTCATGACGTTAAATAATTCTCTGGGAATTGTTAGAAGACGTTTATTAATGGTGTGCAAATACTCTTAACGAAGTGTTGGCAATTTGTGTAGTAGTAAACACTAATGAGAATTGATTGATAATAGTATTTTTAGTGTATTTTGATTGATTTTCAGCATTCAACTGTTAGTTTCAAATGGTTTATTCGTCTATCGATGAATCGCCGATTTAACGATTTGAACCACACATCGTCTCATATAATTACTGTACTGTATTCGAATTTGAGTTAAAAACCCTGAACTTCTTTGCCTTTATACGCCACAAAATTTTTGTTCTTTGGGAAGAACTGGACTCGAAGTTTCGGCTGATTGTTGACCAGCCATGTTCACAATTTTCCAAGACGACCTACAGTAACACTATCATTTTAGTTCTATATGTGGACTTTTTCGAAGACGTTTCCGAGACGTTATGTAAGAAGTACAACGAATCTTGTCTCGTTGACGAATCTTATTCGTGCTAATGACGCGGAGATGGCAATGGGATCCCATTGCACGCCTTTCTTGAGGAAAGGCAGAAACTGTCTGGGAATGGAGAGCGACGGTTCGGTGTTGATGGGATGAGTGTTGTTGAGAATCTCGACACTTTCGAGAAATAACCGATTAGTGCAATGGGATCCCATTGCCATCTCTTATTCAACAAGGTGCAAACTACAAATAGCATGAAATAATAAACACTCTTAAAGCATCAAACTATCTGACGAGGTAAAATTTTGTAACTTTACATTTTAACTACTTCTGCTAAAAGGCAGATTGATCATTCGGTCGTAAAAATTACATTTGAAAGAATAACTGATATCTACCTTGTTTAAAAAAAAAAGAAACGTACTTTACTTTTGCACCTCATAGCGTGAAAACGTTGGCTTAGTAAACTTGGCATTTTCTCTATCTGAGAGAAAATGACAAAAAAATGTGTAAATCTCAATTTAAACCAGTTTAAACATTATTTACTTAAGTGTAAATAACAAATAATAAACCCATCTACTGTTTGTGATCAACATGATCAAACTGTCAACAATTGATTGACCTGTGTTCTACGATGAGTAACCTCAAAAAACCTTAACATTTAAAAAACTGAGCTTTAATTAAAAAATGAATTAAATATAAGATAATAATACAGGAAACAGCTCAGCTTCCCCACAAGACACTTTAGCGTGGATCAGTAAACACAGCTCAATCAATTTCATCAATTTTACTAACGTGACTGTCAACTTCACTCCTTACCAATTTCCCTATCTATTCAGCACTGAAAAATTAAGATTTTCGTCCTTTTCTTTCCTCGCACCCAACTCATAAAGTTTTTGCCTTCGCTGATAATTGCATCCACAGAGAAGCCATTTAATTTTTCAGAGGAAACTTGAGAAAAATCTATTTTCTCCGGAGAACCGTTTTTTTACATTCTCTTGTAGAACTTTTACCCTAGAGGGGCCGTAACAATATTAAAATCAAATTTCGCTGACAAGAAAATTCCACTAATCAATACAAATTACCTGTGATAATTACGCGTCTTCCGCCTTAATGTGCTTAATATTAAAAATGTTAATCTATCAACGGTATTTCGCGCAAAAAACAATATTTTCTCACTACTTTACCAACCCATACCTCTCAAATTATTTATTAGAAATTCACTGACTTCGTTCGTCTAACTCGATTAATTTTCAAACAACTTAATATTGCGAAGCTGTCTTCATCCTGCATTAAACTTCCAACATTTCTTATATGACAACCCACTGATACAATGAAGTCTAATTACTGGCTTGTCTATTCTAATTTACTTGCACGACGTTTTAGTGATGTCGGAAGACTAAATCACCCACGATGTATTTTCATTACACGAAAAAGAAATCGTTAAAATAAAAATAAGACTTCATTACAGTCTGAATGATTAAAAGACTAACTCGTGCTTTAAGCTGATTAGGGCCGTATAAGCCATGTTTCTTCTTGCTCCTGATAAGAACCGAGTAATTGCGAGTTTAATTCCATCATTTGCCACTGCATGATCGTGAACTCTGAGCATCCATACTTTGTGCAGTGTGAAGTCTTTTCGCTGCTTCCTGCATGGGCTGGATGCAGTTTTACTGGTTTTGCAGGAAATAATAAAAGTCTGTGACAATGTGTACCTAAATGTCGTTTTATGTCAATGTTGTTACAACATTAAAGACGGCAGAAATGGAGAATCAGCAGAAAAATCACTTTTGACGTTTATTGCCACAAGAGTTTTACATGCATTACGCTTGAAAAAATACAGGGTGATTACAAAAGAAATTGACAGTTTTAGCATTGTATTACATCAAAACTATTGTAAATATTGACATTTACTTTACATGTGTTTGTAGAGAGACTCAAAAAGTTTATTTTGCCCTCATGCAAGGATGATGTCAGCCATCATGTGACCAGCAAGCCAAAATGGCTGAAAATGTTGTTGAGAAAGAATTTAGTGTGCTAGAATTGAGCAAAAGTAGTTCTGCCTTGCTCGTTGGCCACCACAAAGCCGAGATTTAACGCCATGTGACTTTTTCTTGTGGAGATTTATCAAAGAAAACATTTTTGTTCTCCCACTTCCAACTGATCTACATGATCTGAAACAAAGAATCACTAATGAAATTGCTAAGATTACTGAGGACATACTGATGCGAGTTTTGAACGAATTCAAGTTTTTCCTCGATATCTGCCATGTGACCCAGGATGCACAGACTGAGCATCTTTAATTACTTGTAAAAAACATTTTGAGTTTCTCTACAAACCCATCTAAAGTAAATGTCAATAGTCTATCTACAATAGTTGTTATGTAATACAACGTTGAACTGTACAATTCTTTTAAAATCACCATGTATTGCCAATTATCAATCGTTGTTTATGCTTCCACAAATCTCTGATCATTTGTTATAAGTTCCTGTATATCCATAAATTTAGGAACTGGATGAATGAAAAAGATTGATATGCCCTTATTATGTAAGTACACATTTTATTCTAGAAAAATGCCTAGTACTCACAAACTGCTCCTGCACGTGAAACAGGTGTTTCTTAATTTTGCTTGTTGAAAACTTTCGCTCATGACTGATACTCGTGATTTTGAGCAGGAAATAATTTCACTTGACAAAAAAGTTCATTTTTGCAGCAGCTAATCTGCACAAAAACAAAATGTTACTGTTTCAGGCGCAAGAATATTTCCAAGGGCAAAATTTTGTAATTAACCTAATCTTTACTACAAATAACATATATTTAATACTAGGATTAATATTAAAAGATTACATAAAACTAATATAAAAAAAACAAGGTTTAACTTATTTTAAGTTGACTTTGATTTCTCTGGCCTCTTTCTGTCTGATCTTGCCTGATCTACAATCTACTGCAAATCTTCCTCTCAATATCAATAGCCAACACAAATTACCAATTTTTATTTCTAAATCCTAAATATCCAACTCTTACAACTTTGTAGCCTTAGTTTTAAAAAAACAAGGCCACAAGTTTGAAATTATTAAAAATAACTGATACCGTAAGAATGTAACTGGTCATTTTTACACTCTGCGTGTGCCTGTCCGAGATTTCGCTACCCGCCTTGTCACACACTGTTTATAAAATAAGCTACCTGTGGGAAAAGATTCACAAACTGCAGCTGAACAAGGGGCGGTATTAATGTAGAAAATGTATGTGCAGTGAGGACATTCACCCTTCGCCCTTCGATGGGTCGATGCAGGGGTGGATCCAAGTGCTTGGCGTTGTGTTTCTCTCCGCTTTCCTCGTTATTGATTTGCACACGAAAAATACACAACTGAAAAATTGATAATGTAAAGTGTTGTAAAACTGCGTCCTGAGATAGCGGCGATTGGCATCCATCAGATTGCAACTTTGCTCCAACCCCTTGGTTCTTAATCGTGCACCCAATCACGCTAAACGCCAGATAAAAGCTAGCGTCATCTTTACGGGTTTCCACTAATTAGCATTAATTTTATTGCTCCATTTTAAGGTGTTTGATGGCGGATTTCAAGTGCTAGAAGAAGCAAGAGCCACATGAAATTGTCGTAAAACACCTAAACATTGTTATCAGTTCTGTTTATTAGTACGAGTTTAATTATGGAGAACTTAAGGGAAAACTTAGTTGAACCCAGTCATGTGTGTGGGTTTGGGAGGGGAGAGATACACTAGAGAGGATTGTAAAAAGATTTTTAAAGGGGAAGTTAGTAGCATTTCTCATTAAAAGAGGTCGTTATTTTTTCTACAAGAGGAAGACATATTTTTTACAGACTCTAAACAATGCTGAATGCGATGTGAAGATTTTAAATTGAGGCAGTGCATGAAACGTAATGAGTGGCAGATTGAAAACAAAAATTAATTAAATGGCAAATCATTAAGCTCATCTTTTTTTCTTCTTTTTAATGGGAAAACAAAATATAAAAATGAGTAATCACGTAATGGTTCTCTAAAAAAATGTATTCAAACTATGAAATTTAAAAAAGGGTTTAAAATATTTGGAAATAATTTTAAAAAATGTGTAAGATTAAATACAGAAGTCAAGAAATGAAAGTAATATTATTCCAAATAAATGAAAAGGCTCGATCTTCTGATTTTATGCTCCTTATCACATCAGAACTTCAAAACACAATATCAGCTGTTGTCACACAAAAACAAATAATCACATGTTAAACAATAAAATAATAGTTGTTATAAAATTATGTTTGTTCGTAAAATTGTATTACAATAAATAAAATAACACTTATCCAAAAGCAGGTTCAAGAAAAGATTTCTTTTTGAAAATATCGATTACTAAAATTTAATTAATCAGTTTAAAAATTAAACTTTTATACATTTATTTTTTTTTTATTTTCTGAAGATTTTTGTAAAAAAAAAAATAAAAAAATAAACATGTAAATTTTTTTTTGAAAAATCGGAATCGGTATCGGGCTCGAGCTATTTTTTTATTTGCAATATCGGATATCGGCCAATTTCCGATTTTCATGATATCGGTCCAGCCCTAGTTAAAATCAATAAACAGTTAATCGATTACTTAGTGGAGTCAATTTCATCTCCATTATCAAGAAGTAGCTCAAACAGGTGCACCACAAAATAGGTGCAACGGCACCCAGCACTTTCCTTTCATTATCCGCACAAAGCTAAATTTGTATCACAATTGCAAGCGACACACAAGAATCCAGCATCCATTTCTACACTCCCGAGTTTAAAAACCCTTCACATCACTATATATGTCAGCAAAATCCCAATAATTGGATTTTCAATACCGGTTATTCATTTAAAGTATCTCTACAGTAGCTTAGTGGTTAATGCTCATCTTTATCATTGTCGCTATTTAAATTTACATTAAACAGCATAATCTACGAGCTGGTGTCAAATTATTTACAAACATACCAATTTCATTACCATAAATCCATTTTAACAATATTTTGCTTTATTTTTCTCTATCAACAACTACTAATGTTAAGTCTCGGTTGTAGTAAAAGCCACCACAATCTTCTTTGTGTAAACAAGACTCAAACAAATTTGTTTTATTTCAAATTCAAAGTTGTTGTCAAAGATTTTTTTTTTAAAGAAGAAAAAAATGCTGACACTTGCATCGCAACGTGGGCTTTTAAATGTGATCAATAAGTTTTGTTGACTGTTTGAATCTGGATTTGAAATCATGAGAAAATTAATGCAATTATCGTTAATTTTCGTGTTGCCGATCAACCAGCTGTCACAACAGTCTCGGTGAGTGAATTAAAACTTCTAAGTAGTAGTTTTTTGAGCTACAGTATTTTCATTAACGGGTGAAAAACTGTTACCCCGTTACACTGTTTTGTGTTGTACCGCCAGAGTTGCTTGTCAGTTAACTGGGCATTTTATACCCACAGTATGTTAACTATAACTTAAAACACACGTGGATGCAAGACATTTACATGCAAGTCATGGCCATCTGGTGGTATTAGGTTGTATTAAAATCCACTCTTGAGAAATAAAGTGGCGTTCTAAGTATACAAGTTGCTGCATCTGCTATTTAATTTTAAACACCATCAATTCTTAATCTAACTATTAATCCATGTTTTTCTTTAAATTGAATGAAGGTGAAAAGAAGTAAACTTCCAAGACCTAACACCTAGCCGTCTCGTGGCCTTCTGCGTTAGTACCCCGCAATTGGGCGTGCTTGTAAGTTGTAATGAAACCAATAAGGCAAACTGGTTACCTTTTTGCTTTTTTCTTCACTTCAGAATTTTCTGTTTCTGCTTCTGATAAGATTTGGGGTTCTTGTTCACTTGTTCTTTATTTTGTTCTGGTTGGCTTTACTTTGATTTTTGTTTTATTGATGGTTCCTAGATCTTATCTGAGCATAGTGTTGTCTAGAGTTATTTTGTCTTAAAGTCGAACTTGCAACGTAACGTAACATAACTGAAAGGCCCCAACAATTTGTTACGTTATAACCGAGTAAATTAACAAATAAGTTGTACCGGTACGTCTGAAAACCAAACTTTTTTGAATTTATAATGGGGTTTACGTTACAAGTATGTGCGAGTACGTTACTCGCAAGTAAGTTTCATTGTATTTTAACATTGTGATAATAGATTGTGTAATTTTAGGAATGTGCAATACATTAGGATTAAGTAATATTTTAGAATTGTGTCAAACTTTAAGATTGTGATAACACACAATCACAATATTGTGTGATAATTTGTGATTTGTGATTGTATAAAACATTTTATTTTATAATGTAATGTCTTGTAAAAGGTTGCGTGTGGTTTTAGTAGCCACTGGCGACTTTAAGCATACCGTGATACACTCACTTCTTTTGATTGCAGTCAAATTAACATCAGTCAACTAATTTATTAAAAAAAATTGAAATGCTCTATAAATGCATTCAATCTTAAAAATATAAGTACAGTAAGTAGGCAGCCATATTGTTTCAACTGATTTGGATAAGTCACTTATATTAATGAAGGTACCATCATATGTTTGTAGTATCTTTGCATTTATTGACAAACTTGTAAATTTCTTGCATACAGACAATATAACTTTCTTGATTAACTATTTAAATTGTAAAGTTAAGTGTGTTTGTTTAATGTTGTTTAACTACCAGTTCCTACATGCATTGCACAAACATAATTCAGTTTAAATTCCACTGTAAATAAAAAAAATTATTTATGCACTGCTGCAGTTTAAAGTTGACTTTTTCTTGCCTTTAATCAAGTTTCAACACTGCACACAGAAACAAAGGCCTCTAGGTATGTTTTAAACCAGCAATAAGAATATTTGTATCTTTCTGCTTCATTCTTTGCATAATTCTAGTAATTAATCACTAATCAAATAGAAAATCACAGTACTCCAGGCACATCATAAGAAATTAGAGAAAAGAATGCATTCAAAGTAAAATTTAATAACTCAAACACCTATAAAATACTTTATTTAAAGCATTTCTTGCACTTTAACAAACTTCTTGTTTTGATTCTGTTAAGAGATGTAAATAAGAACAAAACACCAATTTTACAACTCTAGTGTGAAACTTGTACCAAATGTACCATTGTGAGTGTAAATTTATTCTCTTTATACATTTTTTAGTTCTATTTTGGTGTAAATTTACATCTTAATAGATGTGCAACAGTAGATAGAAAAGAATATATTAGTACATCAAAGGAAAATTAAATGCAAATTGATTTCCTTATTTTTATGTGTGTACTCTGATGAAATGATACAAGATATTTTTGCAATCATGCATTTTTAAAGACTTCCTCATTCATTAAAGTTTAAAACGTTTGCGTTGGTAAACACACATTTTTACAAACATTTTTCTTATCATGCAAGAGACAGCCTGGGGCATGTAGAAAAGATTGTATTAAGCCCTATAATTGTTTTGCAATAATGTTTACCAGTTTTTGCCTTCTGAATTTTTAATGTTGTTTTCCAGGTGTCTCGTGAAAACGTGGCATCGTTAAACAATATTTACCACCCACCATCTTCCGTCTACCTTGACTGAAATCAATAAATATTAAACTAAAAACGCATTTATATAATTGCTTGACAATCTTACAAATTAAAGCCTTGAAGGAGAAGCGTAACTGATTAGATTCAGCCCAAAAAACTTGGTCTTTAAAGATCAACTGATCGAAAGTAGTTTATAATTAAAAATAAATCTACTCGTTACAAATATGGTACTGTATTTTAAATATTTATCATTAAAATACATCAAAAGGGTTTACACTCAAAATTTCCCAAATTTAGGATTCAACGTTTCAACCACCGGGTTTGTGATCATCATCACGAACTTCTTTTTCTCTTTTTTTGACTTTCCAAAGCCGGAAAAAGTGACGTCTTTCAAAAAGTGACCATTGAGATCACTTTTAACTGAAATTAGGTACAGATGAAAGGGATAATAAGGGTGTTCAAAAAAAAGTAATTTATTCCTAGAAAGTAAACTTATTTTTTAAAAAGAAAAAGTTAAAGTGACTACTTTTCTGAGATTGAATGCACCTACTGTTGACAACAATTGAAGCTGTCTGTAATACATTATTGACTTTAAATAAAAGCATTAAAGATAATGTATGCTAAAAGTACAAAGGTCAAATAGATTTCGCAAAGTCGTTACTCTAGAAAGTTCCCAAAATGCAATTTCCAGACGACTAATAATCGGAAACGACTTTACGCGCTAAGTTTAGCAGGCCAAAAAAAAATCATTTTACCATAATATATTTACTGTATGTTTCTAACCGGTAGATTTATTTCTAACACTATACACCGATTCAATGCACTTGACATTTAAAGCTACACAAATAAAATCTAAATATCACTTCAAATTTCTGTCTTATCACAACTTGTTAATTTCCTTAACGAGTCCGCCGAATGTGCGTTGCAGTCTGATTATTTTAAACTTTGTCTTTGCATGATTAATTGGAGCGAACACACGTATTACACTCTACATGCGTCACTAATTGGTCAAAATTCTTTCTGACCACATTTCTCCACCAGTATTGATTAAATTATGCAAATTGCATGATCATTGGCTAATTTGATAGTTCACACCAAGAGCCGGCTTCGAACCCATTAGCTTAATGGCTCGGAGCTCGCCTTCTGCTGTGCCACATTTTGCAATGTCAACAATTGCTATTAATTTATTCTGCTTTCCTCTTTAAATTTTCATCAACAAGTTGCAATTTCCAAATGCTAGAATTATAACTTTCTTACATTTTCTCTCGAGTGGCTCGAGTACTTAAAGTACAATTAATTATGCACTATAAATGTCATGTCTTGCTACTCATTATTATTCTAAGCTCTCAATACTGTTTCCGGTCTCCCATAATGTTGTTCTACATCTCTGAATGCACTTTTGATTTCCAAAAACATTAAGTTGGTGAATTCTTTCAAGGCACAGAGGCTTTTGCTTAGCTGACTGACGGCAAAACTTTTCCTTTTAGCAGTTACAGATAACAGATGCAAACAGAAGCATGAAACGAAAATAACAATACACAAAGCTCTTTAAATGGAATCAATTAAAAAAAAAAACATAAAAATTTAATGGATAGAATAGCAAGAATATGTAAAAATAAGAGTAACAGCTTGCACCTAATTCGTGCGATATACGTTTTCTGTCTGGACCGCGGCTTATATTTGTACAAGATTTTGCATACGCCGCACCCTAAATGCGGCTTATACTCGGATACGGCTTATACAATTTATTTTTTACACATTTTCAAGTTATATACCTATGGCATATGCATCTTATACTAAGATGCGGCTTATACTCGGGTGCGGCTTATACACGAGTGCGGCTTATATTCGGGAAAATACGGTACATACAGTGGAATCCGCGAGTAACGACAATTAAGGGACCGCCCAAAAAATGTCATTATAACCGATTGCCGTTATATCCGAATTATTTTAGCATTGCTTGAGTTAGACCGTGGAAAAATAACAATGTCGTTATAACAGCAATGTCGTTATAACCCAGGTCGTTAAATTTACACAGAGTTGATTTGCAGAATAGTTGTCTTAAGTAAACTTGTCATTTCTCAATTAAAATTGAAAGGAATTGTGAATTGTGGAAAAAATGTGTAAATGTTGATTTAAACCATTGCACAAGGACACAAGTGAATAAGTGCACATTTACACTCTCACAGTAATTCTGACTGTGGTTGTAAAACTACTCAATAAGGTTTAAACGTTTAATTTATATCGCCAAAGTCACACATTGATGTTTTGAACTCTTTTTCATTTATTTCACACCTGTTTGTCTAGAATATAGATCTATATATATAGCTATAATAGAAAAGCTTGATTTTTACATACATTACATTCTCACGGTCACAATACATTCACCGGCCACATTATTATGAACACCTGGTTAGTACATCGTTAGACCACCTATTCCCCTTAATACTGCTTGGATCAGTAGTGGCACAGACTCTATTAAATAACAATATAGACTGTGTGTCTTGGAAAATATTAACTTAGTCCAAATGCGATTAATTGCACTCTCCAGCTCTTGAAGATTTGATGGTAGCGAATCAAACTGTCTCTTATATGCCCCTTTCAACTTTATCCCATAAATGTTCAATTGGATTGAGATCCAGCAATTGCCGGAGGCCAGTGTAGAAGGCAAAAGTCTCCGACCTGTTCCTCAAACCATTCGTGTACAATGTCAGCTCGATGACATGGAGCATTGTCTTGATACTGTAGAAGCAACAGTCTCCATTGTGGCCAATGTGGCCAGTGTTCACTTCGCAGTGAAATAAAACAGTCCAATTGGTGTGAAAAAATTGAATTAAGATCGCACAAAAGTTTTGTATCTCTGTTCTCGGTGAGTCTTTTATTTCAACTGAATTCTCTCGCAGTAATCTCGTCCAAAATGAGAAAGAAGGGGAGGGTAAAAGAAAGGAATGAAGAAAACCCCTCCGGAAATACATAATGAGGTCAAAGGTTGAGTACCCTGACCCCAAGTAAATACTAACATGAAATTTTTAAAGACAAAGAAATTCATAAATTTTCACACAGATTAAAAAAGAAAGAAAAATCTAGCAAGTTTACACGGAGACAAAACTCAGAAAAAATAAAATTTCACGTGATATAACATTTCCGGTTTAGATGGTCTCCTCGCTCCAGCCTCCAAATTAAAAAAGCACCACTCTATTTACCAGAAATGTCGAGCTTTGCAAATGTGCAACACAAATTCCCCGATTATTATTCCACTAAAGTTGTTTTTGCCTGGTTACATGACAAAAACAACCATTATTAAATGTAGTGTTACTTCAAAATGAATCAAAGTTAGCATCTTTTATCACATCACCCATTCAAATAATCTATGTAGATTATTTGAAAAAAATATGAGTTTATAAATACCCTATTAAATTCTTTTCCCTTAAAGAGCATTGTACTAAAATAGCAGTTGCAATATGACAGCATACAATTGAAATTTCCATCCACTTATACAGTACGGTAATAATCTTTTCACTGAACGCTAGTTCGAGCAATATTTTGTATCAGATCAATAAACCTTACAACCTTTAGCATCATGTCACCAGACTTTTATCTATAATAGTTTTCAAATTATGACATTTTAAACTCAAAACTTACAATTGCCTTTATTTACCTCCTGTCAAGGGTTCTTTATTCCACCATTTAAATCTCACCTAATCTTCTATTCAGGCCTGACATTTCAGACTTCTTACGTGCAAAATACATGAAACGTTAAAAAAAAAAAACTAAATATTGAATAAATGGGGTTAAAAGCACGCGTGGGAGTGCTTATAACTGTAATCAGCTTCTTTTTCTCACCCCTTTGAAATAATGATAATGGCACGTTTTCTTACCAACTTCACCTAACATATAAAAGCCAGGCTTAAAATAAACGAGTTGAGAGTGTGTGAAGTTCAAGTTAAGCCAAAAGATTGTGAAATTTCAGAAATTAGATCCTTCCTTTCCCTCTTACCTTTAATCTGACTTAATTAATACACATTCTTTACCTAAGTTTGCATGTAAAGAGTTTCTTGAGGCATCTATTGCATAATTTATGGCTTCTCTTATTACCTGTTCTTTATTGTGGAATTTCTTTTTCCAATTAAGATGCACACTTCTTTTCACTTTTAAAGCTTGCTGCGACCCAAAAATCATAAAGTTTGAAATCTATGTCTTCAACATTTCTCTTTTCAAGGTATTTACTTAAAAGCGTCGCGCATGTTTTGATCAAGATGACAGGGACAATGGTTACCGATATCGCCGCTGCATAGTTGTAGGTTTCTTGTCTTCCTTATCTTCAATGTCCACACTATTAATTATAGTGTAACGTCTAAGTTAGTTTTATTTTTGCACAAAGAACTTTGTAATCTCTTTGTTATTTAGAGCAAAACAAAATTGAAGACTGACAATTACTTGTCAACCGTCAACTTGCTATTCTGTAAATCTTTATCATCTTGTTCCACGTACTGTATGTGAAGTTAGCAGATATTTGATAAAATTGCCATAAAAATATTAGATGCATTTAAAGCTAAATGCAATAATTTCTTTTAAATCTTTGACAGTTTTTTTTTTATTATACTGTTACTATCTACAGTACTTCTGCAATCAACTTTGACATCCAATACACTCACACCTCTCTTTTTCGACATACGGTAGAATAAAAAAAGTGGGCAAATCCCTTATTACTTTGTTCTGATTCGTTAACAGCATTTCGCTTTACGGCTAACTTTTCAGAAACGTATCACCACCGTATAGCGTGGTATGAGTGTACAGCCTTGAACTGAGCATAAATTAACCATAAGTCACTGCAAGAGTTGAGCTAAAGAAAATTGAAGTGTTCTCCTCAAGAATTACTTAAGTGTTTTATTTACAAGCAATACACAAGAGACCAGTTAATAAAGTAAGTAGCCAGCTGCTATGCTCTCATTGGCCAGTAAGACAAGATCTAAATCCAAAACTTGGTTCATAGTCAGTATTCGCAAAGCATTCATAATTAAATTTCCAGTCTCAAATTCAAATTTAATCATCTGCGACATTTCTTAAGACAAAAGAATCACAAGAGTACAACAATCAACTGGCCGTCACCCGGGTTTCTTCGCTGTAATTATATGTTGATGAAACAGAATAACAAGACATATACTAAAATTAAAACTACTAGATGACGGCAAGTTAATTATATCCCCGAACTGTGGTTCCGGTCTTTCGTCGAAACCCAATTAACTGACACCCGAATTGAGTCGGGTAAATATCCAAAAATTCTATATCTATCTCATATCTATTCATAAAGTACACTCGAGAAAAGGAAATTGCAAACTTTTGAACTCCTTTCTTCTTTGTGCAGATTACATTTAAGATGGAATTTGCAAACCATTTATTCATAGCGAATACACTAAGTTTATCGCTCATCTTTAATTTCCACTCGGTTGCCTACAATGGCTCACAGCTCGTTAAGTTTTGCAAGAAAAACAAAATTAACAATTTCTCATTTTCTGTATTAAATAAGAAGCAGCTTGAAACAAACTTGGGTGGGTGGAAAAAAAACATGTTAAAAAAGGAATGTCAAAGAAATTAGTCGCGTGTTCCATTAATGAGAAAACTAGGAAAAAAATACTGCTCTGCTTTGCTGAAATTTAAAGCAAAGCTCGAATTTAATTTTTTAATTCTATTAATTAAGTTAACAGTATTAACAGTATTATCATTTCGGAAATTATTATTTAGTATTAGATTACATTTTTTTGGCATTAAACTGATTTTAAAATTACTTTTTACATACCGTAGTCTACGAGTTTTGTCGAAATCGTACATGCACACAAATTTTGTGCATGATTTCTTTTAGGTATTAGCATCATTATTTCATTTCGCAACCAATTAACTAATAGAATTAATCTAAAACGTGAGCTTTTAAGCAACTTTTACAACAATTAAGCCCATTATGAACATATCGTGGAGGTGAATTCACTAACGAGTTAACAACATTGTAAAACTGGTAACAATCAAAATTTGTTTTTCTGGATTTAATAACAATCGAAATTCATAAAAATTTTGATTATTAAATAACAAATTTTGGTTGCAAATTAACGTGTCTGGATACATTGTCAGTAAGGTAACAATATTATAAAGCATTAAACCAAAATGGCAGAACAATTGATTTGTTCGGTAGTTAAGTTTACAATATGTTTACAATACAGTCAACTCTCTCATATCCGGACATACTGATATCCGGCCAGCTCTCCTATCCAGCCAAAAGTCTCGGCCCCTTTTAATGTCTCCCTACACTAAATACTCTCTCTTATCCGGCCACTGTTCTCAGTCCTGCCCTATGTCCGGATATGAGGGAGTTGACTGTATAACAATTTTGCAAAATAAAAGCAATTTTATTGATTGACATAGAAAAATGCTACTAAAATAATTGGTAATTTTAAAATTTTCTAGAAAATTAGCAATCGTCATTAAATCTTTAGTGAATTGCAATTTTATTTCTGCTTTATTAGTAACATTTTTAGTGAATCCACCTACAGAACGAGAAACGAAACTTCCACAAAAATATCAGTTGTCAATAAAAATTACGTCACTTTAAAGAAGACTGACTTCGCCACACTTTACAAGTTGTCAGTCACATTCTCTTAGCCCTTAACATAACATTTCTAACATAACTCATTACTCAACTTTCATAGCACATCTTCCAAATCTCCATAGTCTTTAATCTTAATTTACATTCTCCTTACTGGTTTTTTGCCTTCCCTATGTTTACTAAATTCCAACAAAGCCACCATTTGCAACACAACCAAGACTTTTATG
This sequence comes from Geophilus truncorum, assembly GCA_034695745.1. Classification (NCBI taxonomy): domain Eukaryota; kingdom Metazoa; phylum Arthropoda; class Chilopoda; order Geophilomorpha; family Geophilidae; genus Geophilus; species Geophilus truncorum. Next base: position 6,287 of record JAQFZP010000916.1, on the reverse strand, counting down.
TTTTTCATTCACTGACAGTCTCGATTTTTATGGACCATTTTAACACATTCAAAACTGATGACATGGAAGACAAATTTTATTAAGCGAAACTTCGAAGAGAAAAAAACTTACATAAATCCTGCATTTTAATTTAAGACAGGAATTTATGAAAAATTAGATAGACAAGCAGGGAAATGAAGAAGAAAAAACAATGAATTTCAACACCCCCATGAATAGAAATGTGTCACTTCCCTGGCATTTTCTCAAGAAAAAAACCCACATCGCGTCGCACGCTGCCAATCCAGCCTTGCTGCCCAAATGTAAAAAACAAGTTAACCCCTTCAATTTGACCTGCACACATCAAAATACACCATTTGCATGCACCATCATGCGCAAGTCTTGAAGAGCAGAAAAAACAGCAAACTACAGTGTCAACATGGTGTTTATCAACGTTCCCTGTGCAGCTCATGAGCTTAGGAGAAAAGCCAACCTCAGGCGGTGTGATCAGAAGAAAAGTAGGAGAAAAAGAATATTTCTCTTGTTCGCCAGCATGGCCTTCGACAAGGATTTCTCCAAACAAAGTCTTGGGCCTATGTAGCGACTGACGCTTGGCAGCGAGGTTCAATCAATTGACTTATGAAGAAATGGAATTTGTTCAATCATTTGGATATTGTTTGTGTTGCCGGAGTAACATTACTCACATTTGTGAGTTCAGCAAATAAAGACTGAGGTTGGAATTGAGTCAATAATCGAAACAACATTTACAGATGCTGAATTTAAAAACAAAACAAAAAAAGAGTTCTATTTCCTGAGTGAATAGAATTCGAACTTGTCAGAATACTGTAAATGTTTACTCAAGTCAATACGTGGAATTTCAATAAAGATTCACTCATCAAATCACTTCCGGTTCATTGTGCCACTTCAGTCAATATAAGGTTAAGCAATATACTGCAAGGTTTAAGAAGCGTGGACAGGTGCACGTGCTCAGTAGGTGGGACAGTAGTTTCATCATTTTTAACGTTTAACGTTAAAGTTATAACCGGGTTTACGCTATAACCGAGTACGTTATAAACGAGTTCCACTGAAGGTTGTTTATTTTTTTTTATCTGAATATCGCACTCACAACATTAAATTAATTTGCGATATCAACGTCATATCGCCACTATCGCGCACACAGGTCTAACAACTGCCCATTTTTTCGACCGATCACTGCTAGAGGCGTCCTTTTTCCAATTGAATGTTCATTCTCCAAGCCTAATTCGCACTGCACATGTGTAGCACTATCAACTTTCAGAAAATAAAATGGCGGCTGCCTGACTTAGATAGAGCAAGCCGATTAAATAAAAAATATAACAGTAAGCATTTTTTTTCCTTCGCGCGTGATGAGAACACTCTGATTTTGTTGTTTTCTCGAAACTCGAATACCGGTAATGCAAAAGTAATAATAATACAAAACCATGTAAACGTAACGAAACAAGTGTGATTTATACTATACATTACGAGACATGAAAATTGTTGTTCTAACGCTCTTGTATTTCTTTTCTTCGTGAAAAGAGTCTCAACACAGCTGCCTGCAGATCAATCAGTATATTACAGTAGTGCAATATTCAAATTTTATTCACCAAGTACTATTTTCCTCACATCAGCCAGCAGCTGTGTACACAAGTTCCACATCTTCCCCCATTTGAAATTCCTCAAACCTTGCTAGCAATTAACAAGAAAAACAAAAACATTTCATTTAAAACAAACACTTCATCAAATTTATTTCCTAACATTCCTCTCTTTTACGCACGCGAAAACTTACTTGTTAGTTGAAAACTCACTAAAATCCCAACACAGTGTTGAGTAAAAAATAGTGTAAAGAAATTTTTTTCATGTTTCTCACCACTGGGGGTTTGTTGAAGGATGTTGGCAATTTTTATTAATTTATTACTATCTTTATTTGCACTCAAAATCCAAGAGGGAAAGGGGGAAAACAGCAGTTGCAACACATGATGAATGAAGCAATTCTTCAGAATTAATATTTCAGCCCATTTCCTGAGCCAAGATTAAGCGTTGATGGAACCAAACTTAAGCTCCTATGCATCATAATTAATTTCTATGCACCTTGTTTGCATCATCATGGCTTTTGGTTCGCTATTGAAAAATACGACAAATGAGTGACACGATTCACATGACGAGTTTTAAAACTGCCACAATTTGATTAACGACTTGGCTCCAGCCAATTACAAGCGATATAATAACAGCTTTGCGAGAACCTCCAACTCACCTTTGACCCCTCTAACAATCATTCACACAATTCATGCATTTATCTCTCTCTTATTTAAATCAAAGTTACTTAAAATAGAGAAAAAAAATTGCCATTCGCGACGTTGCCGAATTAAAAGTTGTTTGTGTCTTCTAACTTTGGCGGAAAAAAATAAATTAGATTAATGTGGTCGATAAAAAAGAATTGGCTGTTTTTACAAAGCATGGCGCCGCCCTAGTGGTTAAGCCAGCAATTAGCGAAAGGATGATTTTATGCACGAACGCAGCGCCGCCTACAGCGAATAGTAAACTCTGTATTTTACCTATATGCAAATTTACCTACTGTACAAGTATACCAAACATAGAATTACTGTACTATAAATCCATCTCTACAATTTTGAGTTAAAAGTTACCATTAATCCACTATTTTGGATTACAGTTCATCAAAGACCACATACTGTAGGTGAGTTTTTCCATGTCAGTTCACATTTAACCTAATTTCTACTTCTGCTGCCATACAACATACCATCCATCTTCCTACAAGTGTGGACAAGATTGGTCAAGTCTTGGACTTTGGCCCTAAGTAACTAATCCACATCAAGCAGCTTTAATCTAGGATTAAAAAGCCAATTCGAAGACAGTGATAAATGCCTTACAGGTTTGGGTTTAGCAAAACATGAGATGTCTTGCTGAATATTAATGGTTTCTTTACTAAATTACACCACAGACCTGCAAAGAACTTATCGAATATTCGTTGTGTCAATGTCCACAGAAAATTCAGGTCTGTATATGAACAATTATATACCGGTTAATCCCTATTTTTAATCCTTATGTAAGAGTTAAGATAAAGTTGGTAGATTTTGATTGGTTTAAATAACATCCCCTTTTGTCAAAAAAGGGAGTTAAACATTACATTCTTTAGCTGCAGAGTAGGAAAACATGTTTAAAAAAAAAAATCGATGGTTAATTTAGAATTTAAGTATTTCACCAATGATAAAATTATCTTCATCTTTTACAAGATTTCTCATTTCATTCACTGCAGCCATCTTGTGAGTTCTATTAACCCAACTCAATCATCTTATATTTGGCTTCATCAGTATGCAGAGGCAGGTTTGGTTTCGCTATTTCCATTACCTTTGCCACTTTGATCCCATTCAACACCTTCAAGTTGTAAGAAATAAGGTAATTTGTAAAAATAAAATTGAATCGAGTGAGTTTTTCAAATTTTCTAATTAATCACTTCCGACCTTCCTTCACACATTCGTACAAATCTAATCTGGAAACCTCAAGTAAAGATGGGAACATAAGAATTATCACACAAAATACAAATACAAATCCAAATGCTGCATTATGATAATGTTGACAATTTTTATCTTTTCCTCCATTCAATATTTTCGTTCGTCTTAAAAGCTACTGTACAAAAAACAAAAACATGACCAAAGCCTTAGTCTTCTATTATCATCATTTATTTTCTATCTTACCAACATCAACTAAACTGAACGATAACTTTGCTTCCCAACCGTAAAATGTGGCTTTCTTAATTTCATTTGAGTTTCAAACTTTTTGTTTTGTTTGGTCTCAATGAATAGCAATTACCAATACAGCACAAAGCTCGGCTTTACTCACAGACAATCTCTTGCTAATAGATACAAATTGTCACTTTCTTCAGTACTTAAAAACCAAGTAATTTTTTTTTATTGTCTGTCACACCAGATAAATTTTAATTACATTTGAATGCCGAAATAATAAATTATTTAACCAACTTAGAAATAGGAAGCCAAACAAAAATTTTCTTCTTTAAAACACAACAAGAAAAATTGAAATGTATGAAATTTTAAACGCGCAAGTGGAAAAATGATATAAAATGAACAGCGGCAGGAAAATCCCTAAGTGCTCAACTAATCAAATTTCCAAATTGTCGTTTCCCTTTTCTCCCAGCATGTCAACATTTCCTGCATTTCTTGATTAAGTTTTTAATGTTCACAGTTTCGTCTAATCCCTGATCGCTTTAATTTAAGTGCCATATTTTATTTCTATTTTTGAAAAGAAAAAAAAATCATCTTCTATCACACGAACAACAATCAAATGACAAAATCGGATTTGTCACCGACCGCACAATGCAATTTCTTCACTTACATGATTTCATTGCAAAGAACTGAACCACTTCATCGGTGAAGCAAAACGTGATATTCGATCACCAAAATGTAATATTTCAAGCACGTTGAAGAAGTCGATCCAGATCAACAGTCATGTAATATTTCTCCATTCAGACGATATGCGTTGTTCGCAATCTAATCTACCACTTGTCAGATTCAAGCCACATGTTTTCGAATTTTCAGTAACAGTATTGCAGTTTTTCGTTCGAGTTTTCCTGCAGTATTTATTTCACGAAAAGCACAAATCTTTTATCTCACAAAAAAAGCAATACTGCGACTGCAATAATCGGTTATTGAAAATGATGCTTAGAAAGATTATAGCATAAACTGCTGCTAGAGCCGAAAATCTCCCTTATCTGCGGTTTCACTTTCCGCGGTTTCAGTTACCCGCACTTCAAAAATTCCAGAAATAAATAATTAATGAAATTTGAATTATGCGCCGTTCTGTCTTGTGGGTAGCATAATAAAATATCGTGCCATATATTGTTATAATTGTTCTATTTTTAGTAATTAAACAGTACCTAACAGTATGTATAGAAAAAACTAACATGGAATATTTCTTAACCAGCCAACCACGAATTTCTACGAAATTAACACAAAACAATCATCTTGTCGACTTATTTTGTTCCTTTAAACTGTTTTGGCCGAAACACAAACATAATACGCAGCTTTGGTCTTTCATAGTGAAGCAGCCGCAGCGTCCTAAATTGTTAGTACGAAATTTATTTATTTTATAATATGTTTGTTTCTTTACTTTAGTTAAGCCTAATTTCTTCTGCTTTTGCAAGTGTCGAATATTATTGTTTCTTAAGAATGTACTTTGTTTTCAAAGAGAACAGTCATCCTTTATTTTTCTCTTGTGTTAGGTCCAGCCATTACGCCTATAGCACACCCCAAAATCGACATTTTTCCTTTACTCTGCTACTTCAGTCCAGCGGAAACACATACATCTAAATATTTATATTTAAACATTTACCTCACTTGCCATTTGAATTTACAATAGTTAAATGTTACACAGTCAACTCTCTCATATCCGGACATAGGCGGGGCTCGGCAAAAGTGGCCGGATATGAGGGGGCTGGTTACGAGGGTGACTCCCTCAGATCCGGCCATCCAGTCATTAGCCGATAATGGCGGGAGAGAGTTTTTATAAATAAGCTTATATACTGTATGTTTAGTTGTATATTTAGCTTACTTTATCTCACTTAATTTTATTATAAGAAGCGTTTTTCGTGTCATATACGTGTTATTGTAAATAGATATAAGTGTACCGGTAAGTTATTTATGAATAAAGATGTTGGTTGTTTAACTACAAATTCGGTTCAGATTCACCGATGCAGTCATCGCACAACGACGAGCTGAAGAGAGAGTACGAAACAAAGTCGAACTGGTCGCAGCAGGGGCAAAGCGTTCAACACGAATTCGGGAGAAAAACGGAGCTTTACACGTCGGTGAAATCGTAAAGTGTTTTAACGTTCGGAGAACGTAATTTGAAAATAGATATAAGTCTAAGTTTTGTTGGTGGTTAATGCCGAGACTTGGCAGTTCGAATCAGGGCTTCGTTCTGGTTCCGGCAATTTTCGAAATTTCGATTTAGGTTCGCGGTTTTCGGTTCAATTGTTTTGATTTCGGTTTTCGGTTCAACTATTTCATTTTTTCGATTTCGGTTTTCGGTTCAACTATTTCATTTTTCCGATTTCGGTTTTCGGTTCAACTATTTCATGGTTTCGGTTTTCGTTCTCTTCCCTACTAATAATTTCAGTTGTTTTCGGTTTTCGTACCGCTCCGGTTCGAAGCTCTGGTTTTGATTTTATTTAGGCTTGTCGATCGGCCACTGGAGATATTTTATACGATTATTTCGAAAATAATGTGATAAAAGGAGAACTGGAACCTTTTGTGCGACCA
>JAQFZP010000915.1:0-25114 GCA_034695745.1 Geophilus truncorum | reverse complement strand
TTCTCTTTTATCTTTCAAAGAGTAAATGACAAAGTCTATTTGATTCACGCGGTAAACGATAACAGATTCGTCGTAACAAAAGAACTCAACTCTACCCAAATCTACATTGCAATCGACGCCGACAGAATCAACAATCCATCTATCCTTTTCAATTTCGTACACCAAAAGTCGATTCTTATCGAAGAAATAAATGCACAAACTTACAAACAAACCAAAATATTTGCTGGCACATTCGAAACACTTCCAATCACCGTCGGGTTTCTCCTTTAACGTGCATTCGCCCGTATATCTATCGTAAATTTTCATCAATCGCTGATTGACATTAAAATAGAAATATCTATTAGTCGCCAATAGCAATCTTTGACAATCGACGTAAACAGAAGACGAGAAATAATTCCAATTTTTGTTATCTAAATTATAAAACACGTAAAATTCGTTTGAAAATTTGAAAAAGACTTCGAAGTCATTCGCGGTAGTCAGATCAATTATTTGTCTCGGACCTCCATCATATGGGAGGGAATTTAGAACGTACGGACGATTCATGAAGAAGTAGGCAAAGAAATCTATTTTCTTATCGCACAAATATATCTGTTCATGTTTTTGGTTTTCGTACTCGCTATTTTGCATTTTCCAAGTTTTGCTGGTCAATGAATATTCGTGAATCGTGTACATATTACCGGATAATTTAACGATGCTAAAAGTTGGCTGGATTATTTTCAGGTACCGTCGATTAATTTCTTCGTTGATCAGCTTTTTCGTTGCCTCTTGACCATCGAGAATATTTTTTAACATGAAATATTTGATGAATAAATCGGTGAGCTTCGTCAGATCGCATTTCGAAATCAAATTGCCGATCACTTCCGGTGCTGCTTCCCACGTTAGAATGAATTTCACGAATAATTCGTAATTTTTCGACGTCAAAATTTCCGCTTCTTTCGATAAAATGATGCATTCCAGTTGATTTTCGGTAATGGCGCCTTTTTTCGGAATTTTATCTAGATTTTTAAGTACGAATTCTATCACTTTGTCCACAGTTTCGTCTTTGTTCAGAATTTCCGCCACCCGCCAACGGGAAGTGAAGTTTTCCGAAGTTAACTCGGAATTGCTGTAACTTTGCCAATATTTGTCGAATAATTCGGTTAACTGCAACTTGTCCGCTGTAAGAATCACGTCTCGAAGTAAATCGTCCGACATTTCCGAAGATTCCGGTAATTTTTGCGCGTAAATGTGTTTTTTCATGATTTCCATCACTTCCACCGAAGTGTCTGGTAAACGAACGATGTTGCTGCGGTTTTCGATGGTGTCGCTGCTGAACATTCCTCGAAAATAATCACTCGCATCAATTAGCATGACTTTCAAGACGCCGATACGTTCGTTTGCACATTCCAGTATCACCATTTCTACTTTGCCGTCGATTGGCAAGTTGTAGAGATTAGTAAATCTTTTGCTGGTTTCCATTGATGAATGAGTAAATGAAAACTAAAAATTGAATGGGAATTATCATTCGTGACAAGTACATAAATCTACATTGTTTAAGTACACTTCAGAAATACGTTTTCGCGACGCTAATTCGTGAAAACGAATTCGTCGCAAATTTTCACAATCTCCAAATACGTTGCGTCAACGTTATCGCCAATATTATTCCCATTCCATTCCACAATTTGCTGTCATACGAGCCTCACGCTTACCCAGGTTAAAATTCCCACAAAATCTCGCAAATTTTACCCATAATTTCTGTGGGACTTTGTGGATGTTTATAGGTTTGTGGAATATCATCATCATTAAAAATAATTGTGAGTTTCAACGTGAGACTGTGGGTCACACTAATGACGTCATTGGACTTGTGGGTTTTCAATTGCAATTTGTAGACTTGATAATTGTGGATTTCTCATTCCATAAGACACTTAAGCATTATAAGCAACGAGATTCTACAAGTAAGAGAAGGCTTATTCAATGTAAAATTTGTGGGTTTGTTGAAACCTGTCTTCACAAACCCATTATGGCAAATTAAAATTTTATAAAACCCCATAATTTGCACTAGTAGCTGAAATTGCCACTCAATTTGTCGTAAATTAACAGTTTTATTGTTATTTACCTTCTAACGCTAAGGGTGCACCTTTAGCGTTTTTTGCAACGTTAGAAGGTACCGTAAATAGAAGTGCATCGTGCACTTCTATTTAAGGGGTGCTTGTAAAGATCAAATTATTTTAACCCCCAATTATGCTGACTTTACCCCCAAAAAATATTTAATTTTCCCCCAACTACAATTTCCCCCAATTACATTTGCCCCCAACAAAACCCTCCCCAACTTTACTAGATTTTCCCCCGAAAAATAATTTAATTTTTTCCAACTACATTTGCCCTCAAAAAACATTTTTGTTCTCCCAATTTTTTCCTGTGAAAGAATGATAAATTTTTTCATTCATTCATGGAACTAGTCATCACAAACTAAAACAAGAATTAGGGGGGAAAAAAGTGACCCCAATGCACCGTTTAATAAAAAACACAAAAATCTCTCAGTAAAAAAAAACAAAAAAAAAAACAATATAGGTCAGAATGTGATAATTAAGAGATAATTTTTTAAAACCTCGCTTTGTTCCACGATGTATTTATTTATGGTCCCTCCACCATCGTTTTGCGGTTGGTCCCATTCCAAATTCAATGAATCACTGGAGATTTCTGATGATTTTAGACAAGATGGCGGATCGGGAACATCTTGAATTAATAAGAAAAATATATTTTTAATGTATTTTTATATTTTTAAGCCTAAATTTTATTTCTACCTGTTATAATCACTTCAAATTGCACAATATGAGTGCCGTGCTGATTTTCCGCTTTGATTTGATGCAACCCCGAATGCAACTTACTCGCATCTTTAATTCTCAGGATGACGTAATCATCTTCAACTTCAATCTCGTGTTGTCCATCTGTCTTCACCTCGCTTCCATTCACTGTCCAGCGAAGGACAGGTGTAGGACGAGAAGACAAACCCAATCTAAATCGAATATTCTCCCCCTTATCGTACATTAAACCTTCTTCGTACATCAGAGAAAGGACGATTTTCGGAGGAGATTCGACAGTCAAATTCGCAGCGGTTTTCACCGACCCACCCCTGTTGCTCACTTTGCATAAAATTTCGCCCTCGTCGTCGAATTTAATCGCGGTCAATGTCAACTGACTTTCGTTCAAAGTCGTAACGATTTTGCTCTTCTTTCCGTTCCATAACTCGACCTTGTCTCTGTACCAAGTGAAATCGGGAATCGGGTCACCCGTCGCACTCACTCTGAATGTCACATCTTTCCCTTGGAGGACGGTCACGTTTTGTAGAGAAGTTTCGATAATAGGTGGCTCTAGTTCTGTAATGCAAAGACATAAAAATTTCACCATATTCCACTCTGTTATGTTTTATCCAAATTTTTCCTTCCTTGTGTTGAAATTTGGCACTGAACAACTAAAACAATTTCAATGTTTAACAGTAAAATCTCCATCTTCTTCACCTCAATAAACAATTTATTTATAAATAGCCCCAACCTTGATTTGTTTCTTATATAAAACCTACTTTTAGTCTCCTTAAGAACGACCAAATCCGACGGTTCGGATGGAAAACTGATGCCGGCAGCATTTTCCGCACTCACTCTGAACTCGTAGGGAATTCCAGGAATCAAATTCGTTGCAACGTACGATGCAATTCGTACGACAGTCGTGTTTACTTTAACCCACAAGTTAATGTTATCAGCCATCACGTTCCGGCGCTCGATTGTATATTCAATTGCATCTAAATCCGACGCATTTCCATAAGGTTTCTCCCACTCGATCTTCACCATCCCTTTTTCATCGTCAACAAAAACGATTTTCGGAACCCCAGGAACGCTGGGTTTCTCTAAAAATTAAAAAAAAAACTAACATTAAACATCCGCATCTGTTTCCATGACAGCAAACCCAAACTCCCCCGCCTTTTGAAACAAGAAGTTGCAGTGTGTGTCTTAATTTAGCACCTCTTCTCACCCGCCCACCAATTTTAGAATGGAATTCCGAGTTAAAATTCATCACCAGTTGGATAAAATCACGATTTTGTAAATAAACACAAACAAATCTTACCCGTTCTACACTTCATCTTGAGCAGTTTCTTGCTCAACAATGATTCATAGCTGCATCCAAATTGATTCTGTGCGTTTATTTTGAATCTGTAGAAGCGTCCTGTTTTAAGTCCGTCGACTGTGAAGGATGTTGATGACGCGTAGTACGACTGACTGTTAAGGATTATCCCATCAATCACGTCTATCTCCTGGGCCTCGATGGGGTAACCACACACCACTTTGTCGACACCGTCACCTGGATCTATTGGTGGGTTCCACGAAATGTTGGCTGATGTGGCTGTTGTGTGCAAAACGACTATCGGACCCATGGGTTGCGAAGGACGGACAAAAACATCTAAAAAATAATTTTAAAAAATTTTTAAATATTAAAGTAATCTTTAAAAAATTAACTCTGATGAAACGATCTGTCCCCTAGTGCTAAAATTGGACATTAATTCCAAGTTAAAACGGGTTCAAATGGTACTTCCGGTTTTATTTCAAGCAAAAAAAATTTTTTTTTGGTGTTTTTAGACAAAACGGAATTGCCATTTGAATTCACGCAACTGAATAAAAATCTTTAAATCTTCAAATAATCAAAACTAAAAAAATAAATAATTATTTTACTTTTTATTAACACAGCTTTTAAATACATTGAAAGACTACATAAGGCGCAACACAAATATCACAGTGGCAAATCCGAACAATAAAAATAATTTATTTGTATGCAAAATACGTGTATTTCAATATATATCTACACAATAAATCTACTCAAGCAAATCTACGAGTAAAAAAACTGCAACAACTCAACTCAGGAGTCATCAAAACAATTTAAAATATAAAAAGCAAAGCAAAACAACTCTGTAAATATGTAAATAAATATTCCAGCGGAACTTATTGGTCGCCCCTAATTAAGATTCGTTGTGCTTAAATATACATTCGATTCGTCGTATCAGTGCCATGTTTCATAAAAGTGCTAAATGGGGGCGCAAAACAAGGCGACCATAGCTCTAAACACTGGATCTTTAAAAATTTACTTTAACGTCGCATCTTCAAAAGAATCGTCACGTTATCAGATAGATATAATTCGTCATACATAAATGAAATATACAGTAAGTTTCGGCAATTTTTCGTGATGGAAAATGTCAATCATCGCTTCAATTTTTTTCGCGTTTCGAATACAAAAATGAAGCAATGATTTGAGTATATAATGACGCTCTCGCTCTCGTAAACACAAAATAAAAATATAAAAAAACGAAAAATGAAGTTTGGTTATGATTGGTCCAAAATTAAGAGAAGCAATGCGATGGTTTGATTTGATTTTTGTAAGTAAAACAATTATTTGAACAATTGTTCCGCATGAAGGTAGATCTTAAAGAAATATTCAAAACGTCGTCTAAGTCTGTGACGTGTGTACGAGTCGATGTCGGCGTCCATATTTGCTTCACGGAGCCAAGACGTGGACGTATCGGTGCTAAAACTGAGCGATGGAGTGTGTTCTTTCTCCTTTTTCACCGCTGCAGCTTCGAGATAATCTAAAAATAAAAAAAAATCATTAGCTGCAGTTCTAAAATGATTTAATTATTTCTATAAATAAACGACTTTAACCAGCCAAATCGGTTACGGTTAAAGAAAATTAGTGACAAAAATTAAACCAACCTTTAAAAACAGGAGCAACATCACAACTTCTCTAATTTGTTATAACTGCGTCTTTAAACTCTCCATCAGCCAGAAGAAAGGTGAATAACGTTTTTTTTTTACGTTATAATAAACAAAGTGACAGTAAAGGACTACGGTCATTTACAATACATAAACACCGAAGATAATTATTTACGCAAAAAATAATAAATAAATAAATAAATATATAAAATAAAATATAAAGGAATGTTAATCCAAGGCGTGTTTTAGGGTTAAAGCACTGCACTAAAAGCACTCGAGAAAGTGAATTTGTGAGTTAAAGTTTTGTGTTGTGTTGCCTATAACTAGAAATTGACAAACCTGCTGGACGCACGACTTTGATGGGTTCTTCCGGTTCCAAGGGCTCGCTAAGTCCGACTTCGTTCCCAGCGAATATTCGCACCATATATTGATGCCCCTCCTATTTTAAATAGATGGGAAAAAAATAAAATTTCATGTTTAAAATCGATTTCAAATTTCATACTTGTAATTCTTTGACGTGAAGTCTTTGAATTTCCGCTCCAATTTGTCCGACTTCCATCCACATCGTTTTCTTCACCTCCCTCATAGCAATGACGTATTTTATAATCGGAGCACCGCCGTCCGACTCCGGTGTTCCCCACTCGATAATCACAGAATTGGGACCCGTGTTGTGAACTTCCAAAGGCGCGGTAGGTGGCGTTGGTGGCGCTAAAAAGAATTAATGAAAAATGAATAAACACAAACAATTTAAAGGGTTTTATTTAGTAAATACGTACTTGCATCCTCTTTCAGTTGGATCGGGCCATCTGAATTTAACGGCTCGCTCAACCCGATCACGTTTTCAGCGCAGATTCGGAGATGATACGCGCGTTTTGCTTTCAAATTGGCAACTGTGATCGTTTTACACGTTGGATCCACAGACGCAACTTTCTCCCACTTCTGACTCGTCGAAATACGTTTCTCAACCACGAAACCGAGCAAATCTCCACCGCCAGTGCTGACCGGTGGACCCCACTCGATGCTGATGGTCTTGCTGGTCACGTCGAGGACTTTCAAAGGTCCCGTCGGTGGTGATGGAGGTGCTAAAAAAATTTTAAAATTATCGTAATAACAATTTTACAAAACAAAATTAAAAAAGTTAAAGTGAGTGTCACGAAATTTTTTTTTAAATGAGGTCAAGACTTTATTTTCAAACCAAATGAACATTTAACTTAAAAATTTTAAATAAATTTCTGAAAAAAAAAAATAAATTTTATGAATTAAACTACATATTTTTATACTTGTACATGCTCTTTCACATAAAAGATCATGACACTATCACTTTAAATTAAATCTACTTACTGGTTTTCTTTCCGGCAACAATCGGTTCTTCAGGTGCCAAGGGCGGTCCGGTGCCCACTTTATTCGTAGCACTGACCCTAAAATGATACGCAGTTTCCTTCTTCAACCCTGTAACTTCAATATTAAGCGTGTGGACATCCGTAATGCCCACTCTCTGCCAGGCCTTTTTCCCAATTTCCCTTCGTTCGACCAGATATTCGATAAGTGGACTTCCGCCATTGCTGTCCGGCGGGTTCCATCTGAGAGTGAAAGACGTATCGTCCATTCCGGTGATGCTGAATGGACCGATCGGCGCTGAGGGTTTCTCGAAGGGACTCTTGATAGTCACAGCTTCTGGGGTCTCTAACGGTTCGCTCACACCACACGTGTTCTCCGCCATGACCCGGAAAAAGTAGTCGCAGCCCTCGACCAGTTGCTGGATGCAGTAACTGTTGATGTCCAAGTCCGTGTCGGCCACTCGGACCCACGTTTCTCTGGTCGAGTCGCGTTTCTCGATGTGGTATCTGGTGATCTCCACTCCACCGTCGTCCAAAGGTGGCTCCCATTCCAAGGTGACGGAGTCAGGTGTGACCTCACGCACCTGGAGGTCAGCTGGAGGACTCGGTTTGTCTAAAGAAGATTTTTATGAATTAATTTTTAAATTAAAAAAAAAATGTATATATAAAAATGATAATTGGAATTTAAATTTGGGTTTTTTGGAAGACGAAAATGTTGTTTGGTGAACAAATGTATGGTGAAGTGCACTGTTTTGGTATTTTCTTGGAACTGGGAATGCAAACAATGATAAAACAACAAGTCTGTAGTAGTAAAAGTCGCCATCAATTTGATAAATTGTGTAAACATGACACTAAAGTGTGTGTAAACTGTAAATGTACCAGAGACTTATTGCTTGCTTTGAAATAAATGACTGGAAAAAAAAACGAAAATGTGGATTGTTTTAGTGAGAAAACACACACGCCACACGATTAAAGGCTATGTAGAGGCTACGGCACAATAAAAAAAAACTCCACACTGCAATTACCAACTTCCTGACTGGGTGAACGTGAAGTTGTTCGTGATCTCCGATCCTCTATAGTGAGAGATTTTGATTAAAGTTATTACACAAAAGCAGAGACGTCACAAAGAAGCCCAAAATAATAATAATAAAAAAAAAATACAAAAAAAAAAACATTTAAAAAATAAATAAAAAAAAAAAAATTGCGCTTGATTTTGAAGCGCTTTAAACGAAGAAAAATAAAAAAATAATTACAAAAACATTTAGCACTTGTTTTTAAAGTGCCTGCACAGTCAATAATGTGTTTGTTTATATAGTGTATGTCGGATTTTTACTTAATTTTTACTGTTATTTAAGCCCCGAGTGAAATTATATCTCGATATTTACCCATCACTTTCAAAACGAAGGCAACCGACTCGCTGCCAGCTTCGTTCGTTGCGGTCAGTTTGAAGTTTCCTTCGTCTTCCCGAACTAAACTGTGAACTGTGATTGATGTATTTTCTTCGTCCATTTTCACCAACATGTGTTTCGTCGATGGTAACGGCTCCTTGTCTTTCATCCACGTAATTGTAGGTGTCGGATATCCAGTAAATCTGACTTCCAACTTCCAAGAATAATTCAACGGCAGCCGTGATTCTCTCATCCTTTCGTCGTACTCGATTTTCGGCGGGACTTGGATCTTCAATTTTCCCGTAGTTTCCGCAGTACCACTCGGATTCGTCGCTTTGCACGAATATGTACCAGCAGACTTATCGGTCGTATCAGATACGATCAGTGTAGCGGTGTTGTTTTCGAATGTAGTTTTATAAGCTCTCTTTAAAGGTAGATCTTTACCATTCTTAAACCTAAAATAAATAATCGATTTAGTGAATAAATTTTATTTCATACTAAAATTTTTGTTCAAAAAACCATTACCATTTGACTTCAGGTGTCGGAGTGCCACTGAATTTACACACCATTTGTGCAATATCGTTAAATCCGCAACTGACATCTTTCAGCTCCTCGATCACTTTCGGTGGTTCACCAGCTGAAAAGTAAAAAAATTAATCAATTTTCCTTTTTTTTTCCCTTAATTTTTTAATCACTTACCAACTGATTTCTTAACTTTCACGTACGAACTGGGTGACGATGGCTCGCTCTCTCCTGCCGCATTCTGGGCAATCACTCTAAACGTGTACTCAGTATTCGTAGTCAATTTAACAACTAAAATAAAAAAAAGTTTAAAACGTTAAATAAAAATATAAAAAAATCAGTCATTTAAAACATACCTTTATAGGATGTTTGTGAGATTGTAAACTCGCGGTTGATCTTCTCCCACGTGAAGCTCTTCTTATCGTGATGTTCAATAAAGTAATTACTGACGGGACTTCCACCGTCGGATTCAGGTGATTTCCAGTGAAGCGTAAGACCCGTATCTTCAACATCAGTTGCTTCTGGACTACCAGGTGGCGTTGGTTTATCTGTGAATTAAAATTATAAATAAAAATATTTTTTAAGGTTTTAACTCGAAACTCACCGATGACTTTAACAGTAATGTCAACAGTGACATCTCCAACTTTGTTGCTGATTTTCAAAGTGTAAGTTCCACTGTCTTCTTTCTCCACCTTTTTGACAATAATAGTTGCTGTTGTATCCGCTTCTTCGATCGTGTATTTCTTAGATGGTTTAATAGTAGCCTCGCAGAACTCCCACTCGATTTTAGGCTTAGGCACGCACTTGAAGTTTACTTGCACTGAAACATCTTCACCTTTCTTCACGATGTGTTCTTTCTGGACGTCACCCACGATAGTTGGCGGTAATTCGACAGCTGTAAATACAGAAATGTATAAAGTTACAAATTTCACCACTAGGGTGATCATTTTATTCTTACTTTCGACTTTTAATTTGGTGCTCGATTTCACATTCCCAACAACGCAAGCGTATTCGCCAACGTCTTCCGGTGCCACGTTCTTGATAACAAACTTCCGGATCGTCTTCTCTACTGACATCGAGTGACGTCTGTCTGGTTTGACCTCTTTCCCGTTCTTCGTCCACTTCACGGTCACATCCGGTCGTGACAACTGGACTTGGAGCGTGACGCTCGTGTCTTCTGGCGCCGAAGTCTTGTCAGGTAACCTCGCGACGAACTCGACTGTTGGTTCTTCAACGGTCAACTTCGCTTTGCAAACAGAATCTCCCACCATGCACTTGTAAGTACCGGCATCTTCGTTGGTCACGTTGGTCACCATCAGTCGCTGTTTCTTACCGTCGATGGCCAATTGGATGTGTTCGCTGAACTTAATCTCCTTCTCTTCGTGGAACCAACGTACTAGAGCGTCGCCTTTGGTCAGTTCAATCTTGAAATCAGCCTTTTCGGTACGCGCCACCTTCACGTCTTGCATTGTAGACAAAAATTGGGGCGGCAGTTCTGAAAAATAAAACATTTATAACAGATATCATTTGTTAAAATTTGAAAAATGAATTACCGACAACCGCCAACTCCGCTGTGCATTCTTGTTCGCCCAAGACGCAGGTGTATTCGCCGTCATCGTCAACAGTGCACTCGTGAATGATCAATGTCCTCACGGGTCCTTCTTTCACTTCTTCATAACGCGGTTTCTCGTCCGGTTTGATCGGTTCTCCGTCTTTGTACCACGTTACTTCACTGTCAGGACGGGAAATTGTAACGGTGAACATTGCATCTTGTTTCTCCTTAACTTCTTGATCGTTGATCTTCCGTATAAATTCTCCTGCGACTTCTGTAAAAAGAAAGGGAGGGGAAAGGATTAAGTTTGAGATTTTATAAAATTATTTTTCTGTTTTACCTTTGACTGTAAGTTTTGCTGTTGTCTTTTCGTTGAAAACAGTGCATTTGTACTCTCCTGCATCGTCTTTAGTTATACTGTTCACTGTAAGATAATGTCGTTTTCCCTCATCTAGCAAACCGAACTTCGGTTGCGGCGTAATTTCTTTTCCGTTATGGAACCAGTTGACCGGAGTTTCTTCAGATGTATCGCAAACGAATGTCAAACTCGACTTTTCTTCCACTTCTTCGTTTTTAAGAGCCCGGATAAATACACTATTTAAAAAAAAATTAAATTTTAAATAAAAAATTTATATAATTAAAAAAAAAATTCTATCTTTAACTTACATTGGTTCTTTTGGCAATTCCCCGATAGTTATGACTGCCATATGCGTCGCTTTCCCTGCAGGGTTCGTGGCGACGCACTTATACTCGCCATCGTCTTTACTCGGTCTGACCTCCGACACTTCCAAAGTACAAACATCCTGTTCGTAAATCTGTTTGCACGTTTTGGTCGGTTTCAGCTTCTTCCCGTTACGGTACCAAGCAATTTCCGGTGTCGGCTTTCCATAAACCTTCGCAGTCAACTTGACAGTACCATTTGTAGGTGCAATCTGATAATAAAATTAAAAAATTAAAAAAAATCAGTCTTTAAAATATTAAAATAATTCAATACCAAGTCATCGAAAGTCTCCAAGAACTTTGGCGGAATACCCTCAGCTTCTTTCTTCGGCTCCTGTACAGTAATAGTGGCAGAAGTCGCAATCTTTCCGTAATCATTCTCAGCCTTCAAAGTGTACTCTCCATCCTCCGTCTTCTTAATCATCGTGAAGTTAAGCGAAAAGATATCATCAACCTGAGTGATTCGGTGCTCTCTCGTGTCTTCCAACTTCTTCCCGCCGTAATACCACGTCACGGTCGGCGGCGGCACCCCGGTCACCTTCGCACTCAGCCGCGCTGGTTCGTCCACTTTTGCCGTAGTGCTCTTGGGCGGTTCTACGATTTTCGGGGGTTCTTTCTTCGGCTGGACCTCCAAGTTGACCGTATTGGTCGCTTCGCCCTCCCTGTTGCTGGCCACTACCTCGTAGGTTCCCGACTCCTCGACAGTCACTTTCTTGATTTTTAATTGTGACGTGTACATGTGGACATCGGACAAGGTCTCGATGGTGATTCTATTGGTTTCCGTCACTTCTCTGTCCTTGAAGTACCATTTCAATTCTGGTTCGGGAACTGCTACCAGGCGGCATTCCAGATCCACGTTGTCGCCTTCCTCTACCTTCTTGACTTGGGGTTTCTGGCTGAAAGTCGGGGGAATTCCCTCTAAGATGTCCACCAGTGATGACTCCCTGGATAGACTTCTTCGTGATGTTACTGCAACGTCGCTGCCGTGGTCCGACAACGGCGCTTCGACTATCAGTTCGGCCGAACTGGTGGCGAATCCTGCCGAGTTCTTAGCCACTATTGTGAAAACACCTGCATCTTCGGGGAAGATTTCTCTGATGA
This sequence comes from Geophilus truncorum, assembly GCA_034695745.1. Classification (NCBI taxonomy): domain Eukaryota; kingdom Metazoa; phylum Arthropoda; class Chilopoda; order Geophilomorpha; family Geophilidae; genus Geophilus; species Geophilus truncorum. The sequence goes on along the minus strand of JAQFZP010000915.1, from coordinate 12,762 downwards.
TTAGAGTTGCAACATTGTCATCGTCGTAGAATATCTGGAATTAAAATTATTTTTTTAAATACACTCTGGTGTTGGTTTTCTTAATTTATTTATTTACCTGGAAGTCCTGTGATTGTTTTATAATGGCCGTTTGCCTAAACCAAGTGATATTCGGTCTTGGAGATCCTTCAACAGTGCACTCGAATTGCACCGTTGACCCATCAGGTGCGTGGACTGGTTTGAGTTTTTCAATAAATCGAGGTGCGATTAATTTGTCACCAGGTGACGGCACTACAATAACAAAAAACAAATTTATATTAACAATTTTTTTTTCAAAAAGTATAATAAAAACTTACTTTCAAAAATAGGAAGTTTAGTGATTTTCTCAGTCAGCGTCTTCTGCACGTATTTTTGATACGTTCCTTCCGGTTTCAAGTATTTCTTCGGCACCCATCCACTTTCCCCAGTCAAATGCTTACGAATCAAAGCCCATTCGGTGTCAGAAGGTTCAATAACGTATAATTTTTCACCTTCAACCACAGACATTGTTTCGTCCGTCTCGGCAATGTATGTAGAAATGGCATAAAACACTTCACCGGTGTGGAATTCGACCGTTTCTTGTTCAATGACTGCCAAATAAAATGACAACTCATTAAATAATAATCAATATTTTATAAGAAAATAAATCTTACATTCTCTCTCGTCGACTACCACCAACTTTTTAATGCTCAATGAAGTCTCGTCTTCTGCACGTATAAAGGAAAAAAAATATTAATTTATGAACTTTCAACAAGAATAAATAATTGTAGAAATGTTAAATACGAAATTTCTTAACATTTCTTAAAATTTCTAGATTTATTTATTCTTGTTTTCAAAAACAACTAAAACACATAAAGCTCTTATAATGTTAAACTAAAAATAGCTGTGGATGTATTTAGTCACAGTTTTGTTATTGTCAGTCATTAGTTGCGTTTGGATGTGTTTTATTCAGTTTATTATGTTTTAATTCTGTCTGGTGTGTGAGTAAAAGTCAAAAGTGAGATTGAGCAATGAGTAAAATTGTAAAAACCTGAAGACACAGGTTTATCAGATGTTTTCAACGTGAGTGATTCTTCTAGGAACTCATCTTCGGGTTTCTTTCCCCTTTTCACTGTGATCTCAAACGTCTCTTCGACATCTTTTTCTATCACGTGAGTGACCACTTCCTCTTCGTCCTTCTTAAACACCTTCTTCTTGATGGTCATCTCGGCGCTTAATTCTTCTTTCTTCAGCTCCTCTTTTGGCTTTTTCTTCAAAACAACAGTTTCCTCAACGACTTCCTCTTCCGGTTTCTTGGGTTTCTTGATGACCACCTCTTCGAAGACTTCTTCTTTCCCTTCTTCTTCCGGTTTGACTTTCTTCTTGAGGGTGATCGTTGTTTCTGGAGTTTCATCATCTTCTTCCGGCTGGACGACTTTTTTCTTCAGTGTCGTCTCGGCGAATAATTCCTCAGTGGTCACTTCACGGCGTTCGGTCTTGATGCTCAAATCTGCTTCTTCTTCTTCAGTTTTCTTCTTCGGTTTTACTTCGAACTCCGCTTCGACGTCTTCCGGTTTCTTTCCAGCAGCTTCTGGACTTTCTTCTCTCACAACTTTCTTCTTGATTGTCTTCTTCTCAGCCGCTTCTTCAACGACCTTTTCCGGTTTCTTTTTGAGAGTCAACGTTGCTTCTTCCTCCTCCTCGGGCTTCTCTGGTTGTTCCTTGACCACTTTCTTCTTGATAGTCACTTCGGTAGTCGCTTCTTCGACCTCTTCCGGTTTCTTTTTCTCAACCTTCAACGTCGCTTCTGCCTCTTCCTCTTTCTTGGTCGGTTTCTTCAAAACAAACTTCGCGCTTACTTCTTCTGGTTTTTTTTCTTCCGGTTTCTTCTCCTCTTCTGGTTTTTCTTTCTTTGGTTTCTTAATGGTGACTGCAACCGAATCCTCAACTTCCTCCTTTGGTTTTGGTTTTTTAAGAGTCAAAGACGTTTCTTCTTCCTCGGTCACGACTGGTTTCTGAATGGTTTCTTCAGTGGTCACGTCTTCTGCGGTCACTTTCTTCGGTTTCTCCTCTTCCTTCTCAACAACGGTCACTTCCTGTTTATCTCTGACCTTTTTCACCTTCTTGATCGTTTTAGTGACCGCTGCTTCTTCTTCCTTGACCTCTTTAACCTCCTTTTTGATGATTAGTGCTGCTTCTGGGCTTTCCTCTTTCTCTGGTTTCTTTTTCAGTGTAACTTTAGCTTCAAATGTCACTTCTTCCTCTTCCGGCTTGTCTTCCTCTTTTGGACCCTTTTCCTCTTTCTTGATCGTCAACTTGACAGTCTCGGTTACTTCAGACATCTCAGATACTTCCGGTTTCTCAGGTTTCTTTAGTTTCACACTGACCTCTTCTTCAGTCACCACTTTTTTGATAACTTTTTCAACACTCATTTCTTCAGCCGTCCCCTTTTCGGGTTTCTTTTTCTTTGGCTTCTTGATGGTCACTTCTGCTTCGGGCGTTTCCTCTTCAGGTTTCTTTTCCGGTTTCAACTTAAACACCGCTTCAACCGTCTCTTCTTCAATCACTTCAGCAACTTGAGGTTTCTCGGGCTTCTTGAGTGTCACAGTCGCCTCTTGGGTTACTTCTTCCACCTCCTTCGTAGTGATTTTCTGCTTCTTAATCGTCTTGACCACCTCTTCTTCCTCTTTCGTCTTCTCTTCCACAAATTTCTTGATGGTCAGTGTCGTTTCTGCCTCTTCTTCTTGTTTGGGAGCTTCTTTTTTTAGTGTCACGCCATAATAAATATCTTCCTCTTTCTTAATGATCGCCGATGCTTCTTCCGGTTTCCCTTCTTCTTCTGGCTTCTTCGGTTTCTTAAGCACAACAGACTCTTCCTCCTCCTCAATCGTTGCCTTTTCCGGTTTCTTCATAGTGACCGTTTCCATAGTTTCTTTAACCTCCTCCTCCTTCGTCTTTTCAGTTATTTTCTTCTTCTTAATCGTCTTCGTAACTTTTTCTTCCTCCAATTTCTTCTCCTCCTCCTTTTTAACAATCGTCATGGTTTCTTCTTCCGGTTCTTTCGGCTTCGGCTTGACCACAAACTCAGCTTCCGGTTCCTCCTTCTCCTCAACAACGGCTTTCTTCACCACTTCTTCAACTGTTTTCTCTGTGACTTGTTTGGGTTTTTGTATTGTGAGTGTAGTTGTTTCTTCCTCGGTAACATCCGGTTTCTTTGGTTTTTCTCTCTTGTGTGTGATTGTTGTTTGTGTTTCTGTTTCGCTCACTTCTCCTTTCAGTGGCTGAATATCTGTTTGCACCATACACAAAGACAAAGACACAAAATCAACAAATCAAACAAACAAAAGCAAAACAAAGTCATTTTGTAACAAAAAAGACTGCGGCTCGGTAAAAAGATTTCAACCGAGTAAAAAAATTTAATTTTACGCTGCAACCTGAACACACAAAAAACAAAAACAAAAACAAAACACTTGTATTCAGTTTTCGCAAATAAAACGAGTTAAAAATGATAAATAATAAATAAATAATAAATAAATAAATTAAATAAATCCTACCTTCCATTTGTGGTTTTTCCTTCTTTACCAATGTGAAACTCTCCACTATCTCCTCCGTCTCCTTCTCCTTGACCGGCTTCTTCTTCTTAATGGTCAACTCGGTTGATGCGTCTTCTGTGACAAAATCTTCCTTTGTTTCTTCTTTCTTCAGAGTGAAAGTCGCTTCTGCTTGTTGTACCACTGTTCCTTCTGCTTCCACTTCTGATGGCTTTTCCGGTTTCTTTAACTTAAAAGTAGCTTCTTCGTAGGTTTCTTCTTTCGGCTTCTCTTTCTTCGGTTTTTTCGGTTTCTTTAATGTTGTTTCTACCGTAACTTCCTCTTCGACTTCTTCTTTTGGCTTCTTTTTAAGTGTAACTGTCGCTTCTTCTTCCTCTTCGACGATCTCACCGGCGGGTCTCTTGATCTCCAAAGCTACGTCCTCATCTTCTGATTTCGTCGATGCTGTCGATGTTCTTCTCAAAGTGACGCCGTAGAAAACCTCCTCCTTCTTCTGAACAATGAATTTCGTCTCTGGTTCTTCCGGTTTCGGTTTCTTAAGAGTAGTTTCAACGAAGACAGCTTCTTCAGCCACTGGTTCGTCTTTCTTCTCCTTGGGTTTCTTGATCTTTAAAGAGACACTGGTTTCTTCAATTTCCTCAATTTTTGGTTTTAATTTGACCACTTCTTCTTCGGTCACCTCAACTTTCTCTGGTTTCTTAATGGTCACTGTTTCTTCGACCACTTCCTCCTTTACTGGTTTTGGTTTCTTTGGTTTCTTAATTGTTTCTTCAACTTCATCCTTTTCTTCCGGTTTCTTCTCTTCCTTTTTGATAGTGACGGATACTTCTTCCTCCTTGGGTTTCTCTTCAGGTTTCTTTTCCTCTTTCTTGATCGTGACTGTTACTGCTTCTTCGACTTCTTCTTTTGGTTTTTCTTCAACTTTTTCCTTTTTCAAGGTCACTGACACTGCTTCCTCTTCCTCGACCTTCTTTTTCGGTTTCTTGAGAGTCACTGTTGCAGATTCCTCTTCCGGTTTGATCACTTTCTCCTCTTCTGGTTTCTTTGGCTTCTCGAGTGTCACCGAAACCTCTTCAGCTTCACCTTTCTTCGGTTTCTCTTTCTTCTTCTTGATGGTCACTTCAGTGGTCTCTTCTTCTTCAACAACTTTCTCTTCTTTCGGTTTTTCTTTTTTCAAAGTGACCACAGTTTCCTCCTCTTCAGTCACGACTGGTTTCTTAGGTACCTCTTCTTCTACTTTTGGCTTTTCCGGTTTTTTAAGTGTCACTTTTGTTTCTACAATTACCTCTTCCTCCACTTTTGGTTTTTCCGGTTTTTTAAGAGTCACCTTTGTTTCTTCAATCACTTCCTCCTCCTTTTTCTCGACCTTTGGCTTCTTGATGGTCACGCTTTCTTCTGTAATTTCTTCAGTGACAGGCTTGACCTCTTCCGGTTCCTCCAAGACAGCAGCTGTTTCTGGAACTTCTTCAGTCTCAATTTCTTGCTGAATGGTCATTCCAACTGACATTTCTTCTATCTTCTTCTTTTCTTTTGGTCTTCTGATCTTAATAGTAGCCGTTTCGCCGACTTCAGTAATTTCTTCAAAAGTTGCTTTTTGGGGTGCTTGAATAGTGAAAGTGGCTTCCTGGAACTCTTCTTTGACTGGTTTTGGTTTCTTTGCTTTCTTCAAAGTGATTGTGGCAGTTTCAACAACTTCTGACACTTGTACAACTTGTGATTTCTTTGGTTGTTCTAAAGTGACTGAGACCGCTTGATACTCTTCCTTGACGAGTTTGGGTTTCTTGGGTTTCTTCAAAGTGATCGTTGCTGTTTCAACAACTTCGCTTATTTCGGTCACTTCCGTTTTCTTTGGTTGTTGTATGGTGAGAGTTGATTCTTCAAACTCGACCTTCTCTAGTTTTGGTTTCTTTGGTTTCTTGAGTGTGATCGTGGCTGTTTCTGATTCTTCAGTTACCTCAGTCACATCCGGCTTTTTCATTTCGAAAGTGACAGTTGTTTCTTCGACTTCGCCTTTCTCTAGTTTGGGTTTCTTTGGTTTTTTGATTGTGATTGTAGCTGTTTCTGACTCTTCAGTTACTTCTGTCACTTCCGGTTTCTTCATTTCCAAAGTTACAGTTGCTTCTTCAACTTCGCCTTTTTCTAGTTTGGGTTTCTTTGGTTTTTTGATTGTGATTGTGGCTGTTTCTGATTCTTCTGTTACTTCAGTCACTTCTGGCTTCTTCATTTCCAAAGTTACCGTTGCTTCTTCAACTTCTCCTTTCTCTAGTTTGGGTTTCTTTGGTTTTTTAATTGTCACTGTGGCTGTTTCTGATTCTTCAGTTACTTCAGTCACTTCCGGTTTCTTCATTTCGAAAGTGACTGTTGCCTCTTCAATTTCGCCTTTTTCCAGTTTGGGCTTCTTTGGCTTTTTAATTGTAATAGTCGCAGTTTCAGCTTCTTCAGTTACTTCAGTAACTTCCGGTTTCTTCATTTCCAAAGTGACTGTTGCTTCTTCGATTTCTCCTTTTTCTGGCTTGGGTTTCTTTGGTTTTTTGATCGTGACAGTTGCCGTTTCAGACTCTTCAGTTATTTCACTCACTTCCGGTTTCTTCATTTCAAACGTAACACTCGCTTCTTCGATTTCACCTTTCTCCAATTTTGGTTTCTTTGGCTTTTTCAAAGTGATTGTGGCAGCTTCAGCTTCTTCAGTTATTTCAGTAACTTCCGGTTTCTTCATTTCAAATGTGACTGTTGCCTCTTCGATTTCTCCTTTTTCTGGTTTAGGTTTCTTTGGTTTTTTGATCGTGATTGTTGCTGTTTCAGCTTCTTCTGTTATTTCACTCACCTCTGGTTTCTTCATTTCAAATGTAACACTCGCTTCTTCGACTTCACCTTTTTCCAATTTAGGTTTCTTTGGTTTTTTAATTGTGACAGTTGCCGTTTCAGACTCTTCAGTTATTTCAGTGACTTCTGGTTTCTTCATTTCCAAAGTGATTGTTGCCTCTTCAATTTCGCCTTTTTCTGGTTTTGGTTTCTTTGGTTTTTTAATAGTAATAGTCGCAGTTTCAGCTTCTTCAGTTACTTCAGTAACTTCCGGTTTCTTCATTTCAAATGTAATACTTGCCTCTTCGACTTCACCTTTCTCTAATTTTGGTTTCTTTGGTTTTTTCAAGGTAATTGTTGCTGTTTCAGCTTCTTCTGTGACTTCTGTGACTTCCGGTTTCTGCATTTCAAACGTAACCGTCGCTTCTTCCACTTCCCCTTTCTCCAACTTTGGCTTCTTCTTTTTAATAGTCACTTTTTCAGTCACTTCTTCCTCCTCCACCACTTTGGCTTCGCTGGGTTTTCGCTTGACAACGAAAGTTTCTTCAACTTCTTCAACCACCGCCTGTTGAGGTTTCTCCTCTTCCGTCACAACCTTTTCCGTTTTCTTGATCGTAACAGTCGTCTCTTCGACCTCCTCCATCTTCGGTTTTTCTTTCTTCTTCTTAATTATCGTAGTGGTCACTTCCTCTTCCCCTTCAACCACTTCCGGTTTCTCCTTTTTAATTGTAAACGTAACCCCAGCTTCTTCCTCTTCCTCCACCAATTCCTCTTCAACCTCAACCTTCAGTTTCTTGACCACAACCTTCTTCTCTTCCTCCTCCATCTTTTCAATGGTCACTTCACTGACCTCAGCAATGGGCAACTCTTTCACATCCCTCGGTTCAACCTGTCTCTCTCCAGGAACCTTACCAGGTCTGAACTCTTCAGCTTCATCACTCGTCTCAGTGTGTGCAATAATTATGTGCTCCATCGTCGACAGACGGCGTCTTGCTCTGTCTTGACCGGGTACTTCACCTGCTTTAAACTCTTGCGCGCTTTCAGACGTCTCAGTTTCAGCAGTCACAATAGATCTTTCCTCTGACATCCTTGGCTTAACCCTATCCTTCCTCGGCTCTTCTTCTGTAAACGAATCAGGAGCAACTTCTTCAAGAGTCTCTTCAACAATAATATGTTCTCTGGTCGTGAACTTCGGCTTAATTCTATCCTGTCCCGGAAGTTCACCAGCAGCAAAAACTGATTCTTTTTCGTCGGTTTCAGTCTCAAAAACCATAATCGACTCCATTGTCGACACCCGACGTTTAGCCAAATCTTTCTTTGCTTCCGGTTTCGTAAACTCGTCAGGCAAATCTTCAGTTTCGACTTCGATCACAGTGATGTGCTCGTGAGTCGACAACTTGGTCTTAGCCCTGTCTTGACCCGGAAGTTCACCCGCCTTAAACGTTCCTTCCTTTTCGGCAGATTCGGTAGCTTCCACCATGAGGAACTCCAAAGCAGACAAAAGAGATTTAGCAACGTCTTTTCTCGGTTGGTCCAAACTGAGTTCATCTGGAGCCGTTTCTTCCAGTGTTTCTTCGACGATTAAGTGCTCCTGTGTGGATAATCTTGGTTTGGCACGGTCCTGACCGGGCAGCTCTCCAGCTTTGAACGTACCTTCTTTTTCGGCCGATTCCGTCGCTTCGACCAGTAAGAATTCCAAAAAAGATAAAATTGACTTGGCAATGTCTTTCTTTGGTTTCGTCTCCGTGAATTCTCCCGGTGCAGTGTCGGTAGTTGTTTCTTCTACCATTAGATGATCTTGTGGCGTTAATTTCATCCTGGCGCGATCTTGACCCGGAAGTTCCCCGGCTTTGAACACTGTTTCCTTTTCTGCTGATTCTGTTTCTTCAACGAATAAAAATTCCTGTACATTTAGAGATGTTTTTCCTACGTCTTCTTTGGGTTTTTCCGGTTTGTAGTCATCAGTTGTGCCTTCTCCGGTTGTTTCCTCGACCACCAGGTGCTCCTGAGTGGCCAATCGGGATTTGGCTTTGTCCAGAAATGGTAATTCTCCCGGTTTAAATGATCCCTCTTTATCAGCTGCTTCAGTTGCTTCGACTTGCAGCGAATCCAAAGTGGACACTGTTGGTTTAGCAGTGTCTTCTTTGGGTGTTCTCGTGTCCAGCTCTTCTGGAGCTGTTTCACTCGATGTTTCCTCGACGGTGATGTGCTCCAGATTCGAGAGCCTCGTTTTGGCAAAATCTTCACTCGGCATTTCGTCTGATATAAATTGTGGAGCTTTTTCGGCTACTTCTGCTTCTTCGATCAACAATGGTTGAAGTGCTGACCAGATGGCTTTAGCGATGTCCTTTTTAGGTTTGTCCATTCTGAGCTCATCTGGTGCCAATTCTGATTCGGTTTCCTCGATTTTGATGTGCTCCATTGTTGACAATCGTCTTCGAGCAGTGTCTTTACCCGGTAGTTCATCCGGTATCAACTGGACGACTTTTTCAGCAATTTCAGCCTCTTGGACAATCAAAGGTTCCATGGACTGAAGATGAGCTTTTGCTGAATCTTTAACAACTTTTTCTTTTATAAATTCACCTGTTTCTTCTTTTTCAATCACTTCACTTGTGGTAATGTGTTCTTGTTGCTCAAATCTCGTTTTCGCTTTGTCTTGACCAGGTGTTTCACCAGGTTTGAAAACCCCTTCTCTTTCAGCAGACTCGGTCGCTTCGACTTCAAGGAACTCCAATATTGAATAAATCGCCTTTGCCAAATCCTTTTTAGGTTTCTCTTTAATAAATTCAAATGGTGTTGTTTCTGAACTCGTTTCTTCAACCATCATGTGCTCCATCATTGACAATCTCCTTTTAGCAATGTCTTTTTCTGGACGTTCTCCCTGTCTGAAGACCCCTTCTTTCTCAGCTGACTCGGTGCTTTCAACCAATAAGAACTCAAGTGCAGACAAAATTGATTTTGCAATGTCCTTTTTAGGTTTTGCTTCTTCAAAGTCATCCGGTACACTTTCTACCATCGTTTCCTCCACTGTGATGTGTTCTTGAAAAGACATCTTTGTCTTTGCAACATCTTGACCTGGAAGTTCACCAGTTTTAAACATCTCTTCTTTCTGCGCTAGTTCTGTCTCTTCTACTATCAAGCCCTCTTGCGGCGAAAAGACACTTTTAGCCGATTCTTCCCTGTGTTTCTTAATAGTCAACTCGTCAGTCATGTCTTCAGACGTCACTTCTTCAACAACAATGTGATCCTGAGCTGGAATTCGAGTTCTGGCTTTATCTTGACCGGGAACTTCACCTGCCTCAAAGTCTCCTTCTCTCTCAGCAAATTCAGTTGCTTCGACTGTGAGAGACTCCAAAGTAGACAAAATCGTTTTTCCAATGTCAGTTTTGGGTTTGTCAGTTTTCAATTCGTCTGTTGCAGTTTCGGTCTGAGTTTCTTCAACAGTCATGTGTTCTTGCGCCATGAATCGCAACTTGGCGTGATCCTCGTTCGGCAGTTCCCCAGCTTTAAACTGATCGACTTTTTCGGCAATTTCAGCCTCGGCGACTACCAACGATTCTTGCGTCAATAAATGCGTTTTGGCGATGTCCTGTTTGGGTTTTTCGTGCACCAATTCGTCAGGGGCAAGTTCAGTACTCACTTCTTCAGTTATGATGTGCTCTTGTGTTGGTAATCTGGTTTTAGCGTGATCTTCACCAGGTATTTCCCCTGGTTTGAGTTGAACCACCTTTTCAGCTACTTCTGTTTCTTCTACAATCAATGGCTCCAATCGTGATAAAATCGCTTTAGCCAAATCTTTTTGTGGTTTTTCAAGAGTCACGTCACCAGTGCTGTCTTCTGATGTTATTTCGGACACGGTCAAGTGCTCCAAAGCTGACATCCGCCTTTTAGCTTTATCTGTTTCAGGTGCTTCGATTTCATCTGGATGTTTTACTTTTTCTGCAATTTCAGGTTCACATACAACAAGAAATTCTTCTTCGATTCTAAACCGACGCTTTGCTCGATCTTCTTGTGGAATTTCATCTGTAAATTCATCAGCGGTGTCGTGAATCATAGTTTCTGACGTCACTCTGTGTTCTTGACTCGTGAATCTAGCTTTTGCTCTGTCCTCTCCTGGAATTTCACCCGCTTGAAATGTTTCTTCAGTTTCTGCCGATTCGATCGATTGAATAACTAATGATTCAAAAGCAGACATCTTTCTTTTCGCTTTATCCTGCCAAGGAACTTCTTCTGTGAACTCTTCCGGCATCGTGTCTTCAGATGTAACTTGACTGACAGTGATGTGCTCTTGAGTGATCACTTTCGTTTTTGCTTTGTCTTCACCCGGCAATTTACCGGCTTCAAACACATTTTCCTTCTCTGCCGACTCGATTTCCATCACTGCAATCGATTCCTGCAATGAAGCTGTTTGCTTCTTACTTGCTTCTGTTACTGTAAATTTGTCAAACTCCTCAGAAGTCCCTTCTTCCGTCACTTGTTGCGTTACAATATGCTCTTGCGTAGTCCATTTTGTTTTAGCCTTATCTTGACCAGGCAATTCACCCGCTTCGAAGGTTATTTCCGATTCTGCAAACGAAACTGCTTGAACCACGAGCGACTCTTGAGTCGATAAACTTTTCTTCGCTTTGTCTTCCCACGGCGCTTCTTCCGTGAATTCGTCCGGTTGAGACTCATGCGACACGATTTCAGATACAGATAAATGCTCGACAGTGCTCAATTTCGTCTTGGCTTTGTCTTGACCAGGTATTTCACCAGCTTTGAACTCCTCTTCAATTTCAGCAGACTCCACTTGCTCCACTTGCACCGACTCTTGAGTGGGAATCGTCGTTTTTACCTTATCTGTTTTCCACGTTTTTGGTGTCAATTCGTCAGGCACTAACTCCGATTCGACTTCTTCGACAGTGATGTGATCTTGAGTCATCACTCGGGGCTTGGCCTTATCTTGACCTGGCAATTCCCCAGCTTTAAAAACGCCTTCCGTTTCCTCCGATTCAGTCTCTTCGACTGTGATTGACTCTTGGAGTGAAACAACTGGTTTCGCTTTGTCTTCCTTCATCTTAAACTTGTCGAAATCCTCCGACGTGTCCTCGGTGGTCACTTCACAGACAGTCACGTGCTCTTGAGTCGAAATACGAGTTTTTGCCGTATCTTCACCGGGCAGTTCTCCAGGTTTAAACGCTTTTTCCATCTCAGCCGACTCTACTTCCTCAATCTCAATGTGTTGAGTGGTAGGAATCGTCGTTTTCGCCTTATCCATCTTCGGCTCTTCCGGTTCCGGTATATCCTCCGACCCTGAATCATGAGTGACCTCATCAACAAAATAATGTTCTTGCGTATCTAATCGCCTCTTGGCAATAGTCGTAACCAATTTCTCGCTCTCGAAGTCCTCTTCCTTCATTTCACTCGTCGTTTCACGGACAACTAAATGCTCCTCAACGTCCCACTTCTGCTTTGCCTTATCCTCGTTCGGCATCTTCTCCAAAACAGCGATTCCCTCCGACAGTGCTGTTTCCACCTCGGACACAACCATGTGCTCGCCCGTTGGGATGCTGAACTTAGCCGTGATCTCTTCAGGCAATCGGTCCGGCACGAACTCCCCTTCTTTCTGGTGAGCCGAAATCTCGCGAACAGAAACACTGTGAATGGTCTGTAAAACAGTTTCTGCTGTGTCACTGCGCGTTTTTTCTGGAACATGGTCTTTTGTCGTGCTCTCTGCGGTCACTTCCGACACGGTGATCGATTCGAGTGCTGGAATATTAACCCTCGCCTGATCAGTGAGTGGTTTCTTGTCCTTCGCCAGCTCTTCTTCAACCTCCAAGAAGTTGATTTGGTCCAATATAATCGAGTCTTGAGTGGGAATCGTCCATTCCGCCGTTTTCTCGTCAGGGAGTCGCTTTGTTTCGTACGGAGCGGTAGTATCGGACGTCGTTACTTCGGCAACGATGACCGATTGGTCTGGAATTATGTCCTGCTTGGCCAACTGCTCAGTCGGGGTGTCTTCGAGTTTCAATATGTCTTCTGAAACTCCCGCTAGCATTTCGGAAACTATCAGGTGATCCTGCATGGATACTATCGGTTTAGCCTTTTTAGTGTTTGGGAATTCATCTGAAAAAATTAAATGTTATTAAATAAAAAATAAAAAATTGTAAATAAATAAAGAGTTAAATTTATCCCCAATTTCACTGGATTTACCCACCAAAAAACAATAAAAAAATAAAAAAAATTTGCCCAACTACATTTCACCTCAAAAAAATTTGAATACGGTATTTCTCTAAATAAAAGCACCTCCGAGATACAGTAGAAACGCAAGATTAGGAATTGATGAAAAAAATAAAGGCCGTTGCTATTTAGACCGCCGGGCGGTGTAAATAGCACCTGAGCTATTTGAACCGCCGGCGGTGTAAATAGCGAC
>JAQFZP010000914.1:0-25119 GCA_034695745.1 Geophilus truncorum | reverse complement strand
TTACTTGCATTCGCGCTTTAGGTTTTCGCGTATTAATTTTCTCGATTTTTCCGTTTCGCTCTTTATTTTTCGCTTTTTGCAAATGGTGGATGGCGTATTTTAGTTTCCGGCTCGTTGAATACCGATATTATTTCTTGTGTTGGTTTTGTAGAAGAGAAGAGTCGTTAAATAATATGATGAATATTAATTGCGCTTCGATAGTCGAGGAAATCTGGAACTTTTTCTCGCGAGTCGCTGAACCGAGCGACAATTTATTTTCTTCAACCGACCGAAACAACGACTCTGACGTTTATAAATATTACCGTAAAATATTAATTTCATTTAGTTAATACCGTTACTAAATCATGGAATAATAATCATTTTAATGCATTAGTTTAGTATTTTTATTTTTTATTTTTTTAAAGAAAAGAAAAATTTTTCTGATTTTTTTCATTTATTTATTTATTTATTTATTTATTTATTTATTTATTATTATTATTTTTTTAGATGATTGCCAACGGTGCTGTTTTCTTATCGGCAAATATCGCGGGTCTGTTCGTCCACAGCCTTATGGAGCATGCGCAACGAAAAGCTTTTCTTGACACTCGCAACTGCATCGGTGCTCGGCTCGAAATGGAAGACGAAAATGAAAAATTGGTAAGTTTCTCTCACAATGGAGAACTCGTCTCTTTTCTTTCATTTCTTGACATTTCATTGAAATAGAGTTGAAGGGTACGGATAGAGTAAAAATAAAAAGAAAATATTTTCACTTTTTTTTTTCTCCTTCTTTTCTTTTATTTTTTTTTTAAATTAACAGAACCATCTAAGACATTGCCACCTGGTGTCAAAATTTGGAAAAATAACTTTAAAGAGAATATTTTTTTAAATTTTAATACCAGATGGCGCAACAACTGTATAATTTTTCAAAGGGCCTTTGGTATTTGGCACCTTGAACTACAGTGGAACCCATTTATAACGTAACTTAAGGGACCCACCAATTTGTTACGTTATAACCAGGTTTACTTTATAACTGAGTAAATTAATGCACAATTTGTATGTCTGGGAACTGGGAACCAAACATTTTTGACCTTATAACGGGGTTTACGTTATAAGCGAGTACGTTACTCGCGGGTTTCACTCTAATAAGTTATGCGAGTTCTTGATAAACCGTATCGCAATTAAAATTGTTGTTCTGCTTTTGCACATCAATTTATCATTGCAAATTCCTCGTTTTACATCTTTTTGGCAATGGAAAGCAAAACCAGAGTTATTAATAATTTATATTCTTTGCAAAGAATGTAATTGCTACAGCAGTCGCGTGATTTCGCACATAAGGAATGCAATGTCGGGACGACATGAACATCTATCGCATTAATATTTGCTACATGATTGATTGCTGTGTGCGATAATTCATTTTCATCAATCAAGCGTTAATCGAAATTTGTTGTTGTTAGCAATAATTTTTAAAATTTATAAATTTTACATTCAACCATTTTCTCGTTAAAATTGAAAGTTATGTATTTTTTTTTATCGAAAATTATGGTTTTATGCAGTGTTGAAAGTGATCAAAAAATAGTAGCGTGCTATCGCTATTACTAAAATTCCATAAATTATATTGAATAGAAATTGCTGTCATTAATTTTCTTTTTACTATCACTATTATTACTATTTCTCTATTATTTCACTACTTTAGTTTAGTTAGAAAGTGGCTCAATTATACTGAAAGTCGTTATAACGAATCTTTTGGTCTCATGAATTTTGACAAAAGTAGTGCCACTAATAGAGACGCTGTTAGCAATAGCAATCGCAATAGCAATGGATAGCACGCTTAAGTAATAGAGAGTTAGAAAAAACTTGCCACGAACAAGTGATGAAGTGGGAAGTGATGAATTGACGAAGTTACGAAGGTGAGATTGTCTCTTCTTTGCTTCGTTGGTTTGTTCTGCAGCTAGATAGAACAACAGAGAGAAAACGATGCAGAATGAGCTTAGCATAGGCCTGGGTTTATTTTTGAGGGGATTATCGTCTATCTTATTGCCCTAAATCGTCAACAGGAGGCGTTGGTGCGTGTTGTGCAGACCAGCTTCATTCCCAATGGTCCTCACGAAGTCCGAAGTGAACTTTCGTGAACAAGTTTTTTTTTTCTAACTCTCTACTGACAGTGCTTTCAATTTCATCACTGGTTTTATGTCATACAATAGCTGCGTTCAATATTTGTCGTTTTTGCTGTTTTTAGCAAACTATGCAAACTGTTACGCCATTTTCTATAAACAGCATAAACAGCAAAAACAGAAAACATTGAACGCAGCTAGTATTTATATGCATTTAGCCTAACTCTAGTAAAAGTTAGAAAAATTGGTCAAACATGTCCTTTAACACCAAACAAAAAATTAAATGATACCAACAAACATGATCTCATTTAACACCTCCATTTTATTTTGATTGTGAATTTTAATACCCCTAAGAACCTGTACAAAAGACCATTTCAGTAGGTAAATTCCAATTTCCAAATCACATTATAGTCATTAAACTTAAGTGTGAAGCAGTAAAGAGATAATTAAAGATTAAACAAAGGTCTAGCAAAGCACACATTACTTAAATTTACAGACTTAAGAGAATAATGGATTGCAAATAAAAGTAAAAATTAGCTATGCACAAACAGATCAACAAGAATTTTAAATTTTATTGCTCTGAAAAGGATTTATTGCATTTCTCAATTGTTTTCTCTCTTCTCAAAAGCTTTAAAAACAAAACAAAGCCAGATTAATTTCCTTCAGCTTTTTATCTCTAAATCTCATTTTTCTTTTTGCAAATCCAGACATTATAGTAGATTTTTATTCTAAAACCAAAATTGTCTTTTTTTTTTATAAAAAATATAATTATTTTGTATATAAATTGGATACAATGAATCACACTGTATTGTGGTAAATAGAGACCAGGTGTTCTAAAATGCAACTTGTTGAGCAATCATTTCCTTGATTTCATATTTCATGCCACTTGTAAACAATAACATGACTAATAGTCATCATTTTTTTCAATTAGTTTCAACACCCACATTTAATTTTTTGAAAAAGTTGGAAAAATAATTAAAATTTTAGTAACCCTGGAAATGTATTAAAAAACACAAAACAAACTCACCTTGAACATGTTTTTGCAGTAAAGGTCAAATGTGGCACATTGTTTTTGTGCTTTGAAGAAATGTAACATGTTTTACCACTTTTCAGTGAAATCCTATTTTGTTTGAGAGAAATTTAGCAGATCAATAATAGGATCAGTTTCTAACTGGAAAGGAAATGAAATTTTTTTATTTATTCCAAAAATAAATAAAATGATGACAACAGATTTTGTTTTAAAGGGGAAAATCTAAATAAAAATATTTGATGTTTATTATAGAAATTGGTTTGGTAGACTACTGGGGCGACATCTGGGTTTGGAAAATGCAATTATAATGTGCTAAGTGCAATGCTGGGAAGTTTGTTGATTGTGGTGTGGGGCTGGATCATAAAGTTGATCAAAAGATGTTCTAATTGTATTTATTTTGAGATATTTTTAAGAGTTTTAGTAATTTGCAGTGGCATCTGGTGGTGATTATTAAAGTGTCAGTTAAAGGTTTATTAAATTTTAATTTGTGGTTGTTTGAGGTATTTTGCCAACCAATGCCAAAATGACTCATTAGGTAATGTGAAGACAAAATAATTTGATGAGATAGATTAATTGGATAGTTTAGCACTAGGTGGCCTTGAGTGATGGAATTCACTTTCTCTTTAAGAACCCACAGAGAGGTCTTAATCCATCTTTTACAGCCTTTTGGCCTGCCCTTAGTATACTTCATTCGCTATTAAAAAGCTAGTTTGTTATAAATTTCAACACCAGGGAGAAATGAATTAGCTGTAAAATGGTTGCAGTAGCTTAAAATGACCAGTAACTCAAGAGACAGAATAAAATTGTCACACTGGAGAGTTAAATAACTGAAAAAAAAACAGTAAAAATGTTTTATGCATATAAATACAAGTATTAGAAATTTGGTGGTTGCAAAAAACTAACAAGTTTTTATTTTATTACTTTATACATTTAATTGTTTTTATATATTAAATGTAAACAACTACTTTAGCTTTGTTTGATTTGCCTAGTTAAAAATTTTTGTCTTATTCGTAAGGTTATGAATTAATTTCTGACAAATAACAGTTAAAGTACCAAATACACGTTGTTAGGTGCCATTCTGCAAGAAGTCACAGAATTTCAACAGTTCCAGATTGTTGATCTGGGACTTCATCTTGTCTGATCCGTAAAACAGATTGGAGCTTGCATTATCAAAATAGTGCGCTAGTGCAATATTTTGATAGATGTTACAAAACTCAATTTGTTGTTGATGGAGACTCGCGAAATCGAATCGATCAATGCTGGAAACTTAAAATATCCCGTTTGCACAGAGACTAGCGACAAAACCCAAAACTACAAAGCTCGAATTTGCGTCATTAGGTTAACTTTGCTTCATTTTTTGTGGCACTTTATCAATATTGCTCTTCCTACGCAAGTTCAGATTATTGATTAACTGTGAGATTACACGCATAAAGATTTGCGTGCGAATTAGCGCATGGTCAGTGCAGCTAAAAATAGTTACACTTCTTGCTACTAGTTAGCATCATCTCGCGAAGCCCACAGTGAAAACCATTCAATTTTAGTAGAACTCATACATAGATCTATCTTTATTTACGTTTGATAAAATCAAACAATCACTAAAAAACCTTTTAGTTAACCCTCTTCACTCCTTAGGGCGAGAACCTTTCGTTGCACTCAAACCGAGTCAGTGCGGAATTTCTCTTACCTCGATAAGCATCAGGTTTTACCAATACCACTTACAAGTTAGTTCTCTAAAATTTTATAATGACGCTACATTCAAACATTGACTCATTAATAAACACTAACTTGTAATAAATAATAAAGGTAATTTTTACTTTTATTTGGTGTTGTTTGAAGACTTCTGGCACATTGTGCAGTTTGTACAATATAATAGGAAACAAAACAATTGGTCGCACAAGTATTTTCACTCACGAGTTTTTAATGTGAGTTGTTGAATTTATAATTTTGATTGGTTTTTACCAGTCACATTGTGTCAGGCGAGAGATTTTCTCGCACTTGAATCTCTACAGTTTACTAGAACAAACAGAAGTGTGTTAGTTTTGCTTTCGTGTCATAAAATTTCTCGCATTGTTTAGTTCGTGCACATGAAAATGCTCAGTTTTGCGAGCTTATGCGTAAAAAAAAATTATATTTTTTACAAATTTTTACAAGTGAGATAAACATATTTGACTCGAAATAACTCACCAAGAGTTAAAAAAAAAATTAAGAATTGATGGATAATTTCTTTGCTCACTGATTCAGAGAAAAATTCTTGAACCGACTAATTATTCCAAGCATATAATAGACAGCAACATGCAAACCAAATTTGAATCAGATGAAGATTTCTTTGCCTTTGGGTTTGAGTCTTGCACCTGAGTGGTGATGCTTCACTGACTTCTACCGAACTAGAGAGATACTCAAGTTCCACTTATTCTATTTAAAGAAAAAAAAAATACTTTCTATGATGGCAATATTTTCTTGGGTGAAAGTTTATCTTTTACTTTTTAAAATAAATACTTTGAAAACTGGAATTACAAAGGGTTTATTTCGAGTAAACATATACCTTTACTTTATTTTTCGATTAAGTGTAAATATTTAATAGGTTATTTTCAATTTTTAATGTGTGTGTGAATATTAACGAACGTTGTCTTCCAAAACAGGAACGGTTGTTGTTGTCGGTGCTGCCACAACACGTTGCCATGGAGATGAAGGAAGATATAATTGCTCCAAGGGAACAGCAGTTTCACAAGATTTACATTCAGAAGCACGAAAATGTCAGGTTTGTGAGCAAAGATGATAAATTTTTATTTATAATATCGATTAAAAATCAAGTGAAGTGAACTGGTTTATTATTTAATGTGAATCTACACCAGTGGTCCTAAGATCTTTCAGCATCGCGAATCACCTTTACACATTAGAAACAGTAATTAATCGTCGCCAAATGGTTTTATTTGAGACGTTAAATTTAGTTCAAAATAAAAATGGATTTTTGGAATTTTGAGTTTGTGACGCAGGGAAACTCTGCTCGAGAGAATTTCGGGACTAAATCCTGGATCAGTCGCTGAAAACAATCAAAGCATTGCAGGCAATTTCAGCTACAGGGCCAGCGGGATCATGACGTAGTAAACCAGTTCAGTTCACTTGATTTTTAAATAAAATTATTTTTTTATTTAATTAGTATTTATTAATAAGTAATTTTCGCATTAAAAAACTCTGAATGTTTTACTTCCTCACTTTTCCCACTTCATAATTTTATGTGTTTATGTTTAAGAGAGTGGTAAATTCAGGGGTTTTTTTTTGTGTGAAAATCGGGTAAAATTGTGTAGAACTCAGTGAAAAATAGTACTTTAATAAATGGGATATGGGTATATTTATTTGCTGATACCACATTAATTAATTTACTTTATATCAATATTAAATTAAAGTAACTAGATGGCCAGAGTGTAAATAATTGTATTTACTTTTTCCCCTGAATTATTAGTGATCTTTGACCACGAAGTAATGATTGTACAGTCGAACACTCGAACCCCGTTATAACGAAGCTCAAGGGACTGGATAATTCGTTCGTTATAAAGGGTTATTGTTACATCGATACAAATTAGTACCCGATTGACATAGATGGGGATTTAGAACAGATTCGTTTTATGCGGGTTCTTGTTGTAAGCGGGTTCATTATAACAAGGTTCGACTGTATTTTCTTAGTCATATTTTGCCGCCAGTAGTTTCATATCACACTACTGAAACTGACTTTTTGAACCCACGATTCACTGTGTCTAAGAACTTTAAATTACCTTCATCATCTTTACTTTAGTGGTGGACATTTTAATTTTACATGTCTTTGGAGTACAAATGTGATCCATCATCCACTTGGCAGTTGACATTTAAACCCCAAACCACATTTACATAGATAATGTGAATGATCAATAATAAAGCATCGGTAGCTAAATTTTATCAGCTTTTACGTATTAAATGATTCTTTCTTTCGTGTCTTTTCAGTATTCTCTTCGCTGACATTGTGGGATTCACAGTTTTAGCCTCTCAGTGCACTGCTCAGGAATTAGTTCGATTACTAAATGAATTATTTGGGCGGTTTGACCAACTAGCCAACGTAAGTAAATCGATTACTAACAAGTAAGAAATATCAGTTTACAATGATGCGAATCTGCGTTCACAATGGTATTGCTTTCATTATCGTATGTTTGAGTGTATTTCGTGTAACAGTTGTCATGTTTGGAGAATGTTGTTCTCATAGCTTTCACAAAACACTTTGATCAATTCTGCATTCTTGTGTGCAGGGGTTGTAACATCTTTATTGGCTTTATTTAAGGGTGTAAGTTTTACTTCAAATTGGTAAAATTGGTATTTTAAACTAATTTACAGTTTTAAACACGTAGAATCATTCGCACCTTCTACAATTACAAGTAATAAGTTTCACTGTTTCGCAGTTTTTCGCAAAGTGGTGAAAGAATTTTCTTTGCTTGTCGCTTCGGCTTCGTGTCGTTGTCAACAGGGCATTACACTTAATTTTCCGAATACAATACAAGCTTATCTATTATTACACTGAAAAGCACAAATCATAAGTTTTCAATGTCTACATAATTGCTATTCTCAACTTCCTGCTGGGTAAAGCGATAGAGAAAGTGCAAAACTGTGTGAAAATGGAAATCAATAAACACTGTTGGAAAACTGAAACTGCGGAAAACGAGTAACACTCACAAAAGATGTCACATGACGACGCACGTGGTGCGAAAATCCTTATTGGCGTAAAGGACAAATTCTGTCTCGTTTTCTTTGCCGTTTTTCATCCATTAAACAAAAGAAAAGATAGAATTAAGGATGCAACAGAGGATATGGTTGCATTCTCGATGTCATTGAGAAGTAAACCACACAATTCACAACATAATTCAATTAAGAAAATTGTTAAATGGTCCAACTTCAAAGACATTGTTTTTGCTTTTGGGCAAAAACAGATCAACACGCAATCTGGTGGTGAGTAGTGACAGTAAAAAAATGTCATTCTGACCTTATCAACTTTAAAAGTCCATCAGTTAAAAAGCTGAACAGAGAATTTCAGGAAACGCAATACATACTTTGAAATTTATTGATATTGACCAGACTGACCTCAGCAATCTGCATCACAGCAATTGCCCATATTTGCTTTCGCGAACGAAACTGGATAACTACAAAAGTTGATGTCAATTGCAATCCAATTATATTTTTGGCATGTCTTCATTTTCATGATGATTGCGTTTATTTTAAGGGTGAAAATGAGACATTATTTTCAAAGGTGTTGCCTGAAAATGTAGAGTAGATATTCGTATTGATTTTTCATAACGCACGATTTGTAATTCGGTGGTCTCAGCTCGAGAATAAATTGAGTTTAGGATGATTTATGTAGGTCGCGCCCTCTTTTCTCAGTAAACCTCGGTAGTAATTCGAATTTAAATCAATGCCTCCTTTTCCGAAACCACTTAGCGCATTAACTTCACCTTTCCTGACTTCTCCATTCATACGTTTTGTCTTAATGTAGGATTACTACACTGGTAGTGTAGAGAAACTTTAAATATTGAAGTAATTCTGCACAAATTCAACCTGCCATTTCGTGACATTTTTAGTAAATATTTTTTATATTTATGATATTATTTTTTAAATTAAATTTTTAATGTGATATTTGATGATGCAATAAATATTTAGCGCCATCTGTGGATTAAATTATTAAAAAAATTGTTTTATTTTTGTATCAATAATTGGCTGATGGCGATTTTTTTTATCAATTTCTTAATTACTAGGGATCCAATAACAAGTTATTTTTATAATTGGTTAATTTGTCTTATTAGTTGCTACATATCTCGGATTGTTTTTCTGCTTTAGTTTATGCTCTCATATAGCCAGTGTTGCCATTGATTTTTCTTTGAATTTAATACAACCTTGATCTAAGATTGATTTCAGTACAAAACAAAAGAAACATCTTTTTTTTTTTTTTTGCTTTATTTTTGCTTTTTCCTTTCTATCTGTAACATCAAAAGTAATTTATCTATAAAAATACAGCAGAAGTGAGTTAAAAAATGAAATGAAAAAAGATAATGTGGAATGCTTACAGTGCTCGTAACAGTGTGTGTAAGAGATTCTTCGCTGTCTCGAATGTTCAAAAATTCATGGCATCTAAAAAACTTGCTGAATGCACTTTTACATTAAAGGTTATTTTGCAGTGGAAGTTACTTCTTTTTACAACGGTGTTATTTAATGTATAATGCATTGTTATTATTATTATTATTATTATTATTATTATTAACAATATGAAGATAGCGAAAACTAACAATTTTTTAAATTTACTAACTTACCTACCAAGTATTCAAGGATGTAAGGATTCACTAAGTAGTTAACAACATTGATGGAACTCATATAACAATCACAGTTAGTTGTAATTTGCATTAATTATCAGGTAATTTTAGCAAAGTAACAACAAGCATTTTGGTAAGCATTAAACCAAAATGACACAATAATTAATTTGTTCTATAGTTAAGTTTACAATATGTTGTAAATTTAACAATACTAGATGTCGTGACAATATTTAAGATAGTGGACAACGGATTAAATAGAAATATTGATTTTCTTTATTATTATTCTTTTTACAATGTTGAAATTTAATTGTCTATAGCAAATAATTCGTAATATTGCACTATTGTCTTCTCACCTCTCTGGTTAAAACATTTTATAAATTCAAAACATCGTATTCGAAAGTACCGAAGTCACGACTATTAAATTTCAAAGGGGTATATAAACGAATCTGAAGACCCTTACATTGAGTTTACTTAAGCTGATGCAAACAATTGTTGGCTGGATAAGATTCGATAGATGTATGTTCTATTGTAAATCAGAGAGCTGGTCGGAGGGACGGTGGTAGGTAGCCTGGGCCTGCTTTTCGTCCCTTACGGGTTCTTGAAAGTGGACGATTGGACAGTGGCATTGTTGGCGGCAGTGCTTTTCGTCCCTCACGTGCTCCCCTAGTGATTCACATGGTTCACGTATCGAATATTCCATCCAAGAAAAGTTAGTTTCAATTTTCGTACTTAACTCGCGGTACCCCTTGCGTTACCCTTTGCATTACCCTAACAAGAGGCTGGAGGATTTTCATCTTCTGGCCTCGATTTTGCTACATTTTTTTATAAATACTAAAAAGGTTTCGCTTTATCAGCATAAAAATCTGTATAAACTTGTTTTTAATTAAAAACATTTTACAAGTATTGTGTACTTTAACACTCATATTCAAAACAATGCTATATAAAAAAAAATTAAAGCGACAGAACCATTTAATGTGAATTTAGTCTGTTTTAATTAACTTAATAAAAGAGAATGCGTAAGTGGATTAAAGCGTAGTTACACAAGGTGCTGAATATTTAAATTCAATTGATCACATTAAAGCGAAACATTTTGTTTGTTTATTTTTTCTCGGCTCTCAGGACAACCATTGTCTCCGAATTAAAATTCTGGGTGATTGCTACTATTGCGTTAGCGGTTTGCCTGAACCTCGCTCTGATCATGCTCATTGTGCGGTGGAAATGGGACTCGACATGATTGATGCCATTGCGTAAGTACAACGCCAATTTATAATTAAAGCTTTTATTGCTCTTTTTATTTAATCTCACAAGATTTAAGTAAGAGGAAATATTTAATCCTTTCAATTTTCTCTGGTTCTCACTAGTCGCTTTAGCTCTGAAATTTTTAAATTTAATTAGATTTTTCCACAGTTTTCTGTTTATTTTTATCCCCTTTTGAATGTCATAAGGAGATTAAGATGGAAGTAAATAAAAATTAAAAATTTACGAAGAATTTGTGTAGTGAGGTGTCTGGGGGATAGAATTTAATTTGGGAATTGAATTTTACGTAATTTTAATTTCAAGGTATTTAAGTGGTTAGAAATATAACTGAAGAAGGAAACTTAAATGTCAAGCTCGTCTTTACTGTTTTTAAAAGACAAGTGTATAGAACTACGGTATGTAGCATAGTTAGCAAGTTTTCAATAACATCTATGGATCACAAAAAAAAAAAAGTTTCCAAAAAAGATACATTGTGTGGGAAGAAAGGCTGTTGATCAATCAAACAAAGCAAGAAAAAATTATAAAAGAGAAATTCTCATCAAAGGCAGAAACTGAAAATGAAGAAGTGAGACGAGACGAGAAGAAAGAATGTAGTCAGATGTGACAATAAATATTAGATTATTATTAATCTAATATTAAATTTAACTATTAAATTTTATGTAAATCGTTATTGGTATATTGACATATTTTTTATATATTGTTATATCGAAAATGGTAATATCGTTATCGTATCGGCTATACAACATTAAATATTAAATTAAATATTGAATATTTTA
Source organism: Geophilus truncorum (assembly GCA_034695745.1). Lineage (NCBI taxonomy): Eukaryota > Metazoa > Arthropoda > Chilopoda > Geophilomorpha > Geophilidae > Geophilus > Geophilus truncorum. The sequence continues at coordinate 13,646 of JAQFZP010000914.1, read as the reverse complement.
CAAATATTGCCAATCTTAGAAAAAAAACAACAACTAATTCTCACTAGCCAGAGCTCTGTGATATAACAATTAACAGCCAATAGAAATTTTTCTAGGTGTGAGATCACAAAGTAGCTGTAATTGTAGTTGTAATTGGTTAATTTTCCAATTGCAATATCGACAAAGTTTTAATTGAATAGATTCCTATAATGAACTTTCCAAACAAGAAAGTAGATGATAAAAACAAGCAAAATGTTTTATCTACACTTTCTTGCTAAAATTCTTGTTTCTGAGAATTATGTAATGGTCCTAACACAATTTAATTCAGAATAAAATAGGCTAAATAAACAGGGTCAGACAAATGTTGTTGAATTAGCTTCATTTGGTTTCAAACATGCACTCATGTGGGAATAGCATCAATAAACAGTAAATGATGCTAATGAGATGTACTTAATTACATTTAATTTGTTTTGTCATTGGTGAAAATTCTCATTGTTTTTACAGAACATGTGAGCAACTCACATTCTTTATTTCTGAAATCAATGCAGCTGGTGGCTGACAGGTGCCACTTTCTTGGGATTCATTAGCAAAATTGGATGTGAGGAAGGAAAACCATGAAATCTAAGAAAACAAATTGATCAAGTTGTCTGACAATTTCTTAGCTCTTTGTCAGTACATGTTGAGTCTTGAGGACAGGAAATTGAATTTTAGTTGAAAGTGGTTAATGCTATACACGAGTCTATTTGAGAGGATTTGGTTAACAATTTGAGGAAATGAGGAAACAAACTGATTAATTACATTTATTAAGACAGTTAGTATACGTATTGCTTTAAGTTGCCACTTGTCAGCAGAGTAAATTTACAATTGCTGCATTTAATTTTAAATTTTATAAATGCAGTGTTGAAAGTGCTACTAGAAAAAATAGTGCACTATTGTTTTCACTAAAATTATTAGTGATGCTATTGGCAATAACGATTGCTGTAAGGAGTGGGCAGAGTAGAGATTTTATAGTAATGATACCAATGTTTACAAAATATCAATATTTTATTATTAGGTAATAAATGGGTAGCATCACTATAAAATCGCTACCCTACACTACTTTATGGTAAAATAGCAATAGCGATGGCTATCACAGCATGCTACAAATAGTGATCCCCGGCCAGCTCCTTTACCCGGCCAAAAGTCTCAGACCCTTTCAATGTCTCCCTACACTAAATACTCTTTCATACCCGGCCACTTTTCCCAGTCCCGCCTTATGTTCGGATTTGAGAGCCTTGACTGTAGCTTTATCACAATATTATTTTTTGGTTGCTTTCAACACTGTAAACAAATCTGTAGAATTAGACTATTATTTTACTTCTAATCATGTTTTTTTCTTTTGCTTGCTTTGTTCTTATAACGTGACAGTGAGAATTCCTCAATCAATATGGTCTTATGTGATTAATGGATCCTATTTCTGAGCAGATCTGCTCTGTAACAGTGATCAATGTTCTGATGTCTTACCTGTCAGATTCATCTGTGAAACGTTTATGTAGTAAAGAATATTTTCTCAAGTTTTGCAATATTTCTGACTAAAGAAATGGTTTTTAGTAGATGGGTTTGTTTAATTTTTGAACATGTGTAAGTACCTAGCGTTTCTAAAATGACTACCGGTATTAAATTATTACCTAACGATGATGATGATGATTTTTTTTTAAATCTGTAATTTCATGATCTTTATGACTTCCAACATCCTTTAAATACCGTTAAATGATTAATTTATGCGCTCATTGATTATTTGATTAACAGGTCAGTGGTCGAGGCGACAGATGTCCAATTGAATATGCGAGTGGGAATTCACACAGGTCGTGTCTTATGCGGTGTTTTAGGACTTCTCAAATGGCAATACGATGTTTGGAGCAATGATGTGACGATAGCCAATCACATGGAAGCTGGTGGAATTGCAGGGTAAATTTTTCCTAACGCTCATTAAATTGAATTTCTAATTTTTTTTCCCCTTTTAATTAAAACAGGCGTGTTCACATCACTCAAGACACTTTGGATTTTTTACACGGTGAATACGAGGTTGAACCCGGAAACGGATCGGATCGAGATGCTTATTTACGAGAACATAACGTACAAACATGGCTCATTATCTCACCACCTCGACGGAGAAAGGTGATAGTAAAAGTTGTGTTTTGTGACGATAACATCATCCGATTCCTTGTACTTTTATCAGTGTTGCGACGACAAAACAGGACGCAGTTAGCGCGTAATGAAAGACACTATTGCATAATTGTATTACAGTGGAACTCGTTTATAACGTAACTGAATAAATCAGGAATTTGTTACGTTATAACCAAGTAAATTAATACACAATTTGTATGTCTGGGAAGCAAACTTTTTTTTAAGTTATAACGAGGTTCACATTATAAGCGAGTGCGTTACTCGCGGGTTCCACTGTATGTGCAATATTGTTTTAGAATGCAGTATTTGTAGTTCCCACTTTATTTTAACAGCAAATGAAAGAAACAGGAAAATTTAATAAACGTTTGTTTCTATTTACCCCATGTTTTCATTCACCTCCTCTTACTATATACAGTACTGTAATACTTTATTTGGCTCTTATTTACTTTGCAGCCTCTGCTATTCAACACGTTACAGGTTCGAAGTGCTATTGGTAGCACAACACGTAGGAAACTTTCGTTCAAGAACGTGTCCAACGTGGTGGTGCAGTTGCTTCATTCCATCAAGTATAGTGTGGAAGTGCCATTTTCCAACATGGCTATGCAGCCAACCATCAATGATAAACCTGGTTCGACGAAAAAGGTATTAAAGCTGCAAAACAATAGCAAACTCCGCATGAATTTTAACAAACTTCAACACAAATTTCATTGCAATTTTATGGCACAAACATTTACACAAATTCCCGCGCTTTGTTTGTGTAACTTTATCGTTTTTTATTTCCCCGCTGTACCAATAACAATTTGCTTTTGTTTTTTTGGTTTTTTTTTTTATCATTTCCTCTTTTGTAATGCGCATTCTCCAGTTGTGGTGCCATTTGGTGCTTTTATTGCATGGAGTGAAGTGCATTTTTTGACAGAATGCCAAACTCATCAGCGGCCATCTTTTTTGTCTATTGGATAACGGAATTTGACTTTAATAACAACAACGTTGCCAAATTGAAACCAAAGATGTTTCTTATCTTTAAACATCTGCGAATCATATTAAATTAAAATTGCCAAAAAAAATTTAGAGGAAAATAGTAAAAAAAAAAAAATCTTTTTTTGTTTTTTCTATTTCTTTTCTCGTTTTTACTCACTTTGTCTTGATATCTCACTTGACTTGCCAACTCCCATAGGTTAACATTTGTGATTGTCCTGTAACACTGCAGTTATCTGGCTTGCCCATATTGGAGGAGGAGGAGGAGGGTCGCAAGGTAAATCATAATAATCACCTAATCCACTATAATCCACTAATCCACTAGAATTAGTTCACTATCAACTTCCCATTCGAGTGTTGTAATTAACAATTGATTCATTTTTAATTTTGTTTTATTTATTTTCTAGACTAAAGTTACAGATAAATTTAAACGACCATTTAAGAAAAGGTATGTAAATTGTTGGTTAAAGTGATAGTGTCACAATTTTTTTTTTTTTTTTTATATGAAAAATAATGTTAAAAAACATATAGTTTAATTCATGAAATTAAATTTTTGCAGAAATTTATATTACATTTGTAAGATAAATATCTGTTTAATTGGAAAAGGAAGTCTCGATCTCGTTTTCGGTCGTGACGTAATAGCAGTCAGTGTTTACTTAAAAATTTAACAACAGATGTTGTTGGTTAATTGGAAAAGATTTGACTTTCGACAAAAATCTGAAAATTTTGCGTGACACTATCACTTTAAGAAATGTTCAGTTTTTTACTTTTTATTTATTTATTTTTTTTTTTTAGGCATTCGAGTGTTTATCATCAACCCACCAATCGCGTTAACAAATATTTAGCTCAGGCAATCGAGGCTCGAAGTGTGGATCACGAGAAATCCAGCCATGTTAGCGTTATAACGTTATGTTTTAGGGATAAAAGAAAAGAGAAATTGGTATTTCAATTTATAAATGCAAAATAAAATTATATTAATTTTATTTTTTTTTTATTGTTGTAGTATCATGACGACGTGGATCATAGTTTCGCGAGTGGAATGCTGTGTGCTCTCATTTTACTTATTTTACTCGGAACGGTGCAAGTGATTATCCTTCCGCAGTAAGTAAATATACCGTATCTCATAATCCATGTGACGGAATTATCGTTCCAGGACTGTTATTTTGATGGTGCTTTTTATTACTGCTTTTGTGTGGATATCGGCTCTTTTAATACTTCTCCTTTCGTCGAGATTAAAGGTATATACAACAACTATCGAATTCAACAAATTTAACTTTCTAACGTAAAGTTTATTTTGTCAAAAAGTTCATAAGTTGGGATGTTAGTCGTTCTTTTCTGCTTCGGTTATCAATTACAATCTTTTCTCTCATTTTGATATATACTGTAGCACAAGTCAATGTGGTAAGTATCTATTCTATTGAATTACCGTACGACATTTTATTTATTTATTTCAAATTTAATTCCAAGTTTACGTGCTCAATGGAAAAGGGGTGCATCAACGAAACGGAAGCAGCCAATCCGACACAACATCGCTCGTGTCCGTTGCCTCAATACATCATGCTGAGTTGCGTCATCAGTTATTTGGCCATTTCTATTTTCCTTCGGTTGCCCGTCATCATCAAACTGATTTTGGCCGTTTCCATGGCGGTCGTTTATATTTTAGTCATCGTGCTCTTGCACATCGATTTATTCCTGTGTTACGATTCAATCGTCAAGTTAGTTTATACGATACATTATTTAAAAAAAAACAATTTAAGACACGATTGAATTTTTGTTTTTCAGGAGCGACATTCCTGTGTACATAGTGGAAATAGTTGTTATTATACATTTCATGCTTGCAATATTAATCCACGGGCGACAAGTTGAATGGACGGCGAGACTTGACTTTTTGTGGCAAGTTCAGGCGAACGAAGAGAAATTGGACATGGATGCACTCCAAAGAAGCAACCAGAGGATTTTGTTCAATTTGTTGCCTTCCCACGTAGCAACTCATTTTCTTGACAATCAGTTTCGAAACAACATGGTAAATACTTATAAAAAAAATTATTTTAGCTTTATTAAATCATTTGTCATTTCAGGATCTTTATCATCAGTCATATTTAAAAGTCGGAGTCATGTTCGTTTCTATTCCTAATTTTCATGAATTTTATATTGAATTGGACGGAAACAATCAGGGAATGGAGTGCCTTCGTTTATTAAATGAAATCATAGCTGATTTCGATGAAGTAAAGATTATAATTTATCAAAATATTATTTGTTTTATGGAATTATTATTTACTTAAATAGTTACTGGACGACGAACGATTCAAGTCAGTGGACAAAATAAAAACAGTCGGTAGCACGTACATGGCAGCAGTTGGACTCATTCCCGACATGAGAATCGAGGAAGAAGTCGAGGAATCTGGCGGCCGCTATTTGAGCACACTAGTCGAGCTTGTTTTTGCGATGAAGGAGCGATTGGTGATAATAAACGAGAATTCGTATAACAATTTCATGTTACGAGTCGGCATCAACGTGGGCCCGGTCGTGGCGGGTGTAATCGGCGCTCGCAAACCACAATACGACATCTGGGGCAACACGGTGAATGTGGCCAGTCGCATGGACAGCACCGGCCTTCCCAACCACACGCAAGTGACCGAAGAAGTGTATCAAACTCTGAAAAACTATCCTTACGACTTCCAGTGTCGCGGCAAAGTTAAAGTGAAAGGCAAAGGCGAAATGACCACCTACTTCCTCGTCAGTCGCAAACAAACGGCCATGGAGCCCGCGTCCGACACCGCCAACGGCCCGACGAGCGGCATGCCGCGCACCGTCGTTCCTGGCGGCGTCCCGACGGCCCTCAGCTTCGTGGCGCAGATCAAAAAGGGTCACGGAGCCAATAATTCTTCTCTTAGCGGCAACGAAACTCCATACAAAGGACGCAAGGCGGCGCTGCATCACCATCACGGAGACAACGACGACGGCTTTGTGGACATAGATGAGAAAATCCACAGCCACAGACGCGCTTCGGGATCGAGAAACAACAACGAGGAAAAGACAATTCTTAATCAGTTCGGAGTACAACTCAGACCCACGACGGCTCAAGACAAACACCCGCAGAAGCACAAGAGCAACTCGCGCTCGTCTCTCGACAAGCCGCCCGCACTTCCGCCGCACGCGCCGGGCTGGCAGGCGGCTAACCACGAACCGGGCGCGCACAACTCTGTGCCCGTGCGCAGCTCGCAGTCGCGGGTCTCGAAGCCCTACAAACAGACGACCGAGATCCCGACCCAATACATGCCGCCGCCGTGGATGGATAAAGGTGTTGACGACGGCAGTGGCCGCAACAATCTGCCCTTGAGCCGCGCGCAGCTGCAGTCGCGCACGCCGCCCAGAAGCTACTCGCACTCGCGGCCTAGCAAGTACATCACTCCGCCCAGGGACATCATGGCGGCGGCCAAGGCGCTGCCGCCCTTCGGAAGACTCAACTTGCAGTTGGCCGACGAACGGCTGCAGCACAAGTCCAAGACGCGGCATCGGAGCGACGAGTCGCTGCCCGGAGCGTCGGCATCGGCGCTTTCCCGTGACCTGCAGGCCGCGGCTCGACACTCGTCCGCCGACGAGATCTCGTCGCTCAACCGGTCGCCGTCCAGTTCGTCGCTCGAGAGCCCCGTGCGCAGCCGACGAGCCACCGTCCACTGCGACTCCAAGTGGATGTATCAAGTAGATGCGTTTCCGGCGACGCACGCCAACAGCAACGGCAACATCAACAACTCGGCGCCAGTACAGGTTCCCCTGCCGATGCCGATTCCCGCACCCGTTTGCACTGCGGGCAGTTCGTCTGGGGACAGTCTGGCCAAGATGACCGGACTGACGCCGCAGGAGGGCGGCGCCAAGAGTTTCCCGCAGGTGGGTCGTTCGCCGTCCACGCAGCGGTGGCGCAACGACGTGGACGCGCGGCCGCCGGGCAGCGAGATCGACTCGGCCACTGACAGCGACCACAGGACCAGTTCTGATAACGCTGAGAGCCTCGACCACCAACTGCTCGCGCGGATTCTCAGCGATCCGCGCAGCAGGGCCATTCCGGGCATGCCTAGCTTTAGGTCCAACGGGGGACCGACCGGTCGCGCCCGTGCTAGCGCCGCCAACAGGGAGCTGGACACTGCACACAGCTCGCCGAGTTTAGGTTCTGGCTCTGGGTCGAGAAAGAGGAGCTTGGACCGGTCGTCGAAAGAAACGCTCTCTTCGCTGCCCTCGTCGCCCGACGAGGTGCCTTGTAAAAAGAGCATTTCGGAAGCGTGTCGCGAACTGATCGAGGCCAACAAGAGTCTCGCGGCCGAGAACAGCGGAGATTGCATGAACAAGTCGGACGAGAGCGACGGGGTGGACGTGTTGCTGACTATTGAGAACGACTCTGCCCAAGAGAAAAAAGAACGAACGACGGGAGAGGAGAAGCGGGATGTGAAAGACTTGAAATTAGACGAGAAGAACGCTCTGGCGAGCGATTTGATGATCGAGCCGCTGAGTCTGTGGAGCAAACACGACGAGCTGCCCGGCGGACTAACGCTGGAGGAGCTGGAGAACGTGAACCAGGTGTTGGCCGAGTTGGGCCAGGCGAGCCTCGGACTGCAAGACGAGAGCAAGCTCAAGGACCACATCAATAATAATCCTGTGGTGCTGCGAGCGGCGACCGAAGCGGCGAGAAAGACGCCTGGCATTGCACTGGACAAGCGCCTGCTCCTCAAGTTCTCCGACGACGATGACGCAGAGCCCATCAACAAGGCGGCCGCATTCCGCTTCCCGCTCGACGTGCCACCGCCACCGCCCGAGACCGACGCCGCTGCGGCCGGGAAAAAAGTTAAGCGCAATCTGAGTCAGCGCTCGAGCAACAAGGACCACCAGTCCGAGTACGAAAACCTCGACTCGGACGCCGACAAGACGCCCGGACATCCGGTTTTCGGCGAGATCGAGTCGAGCGAAGACGAGGCGCACGAAGAGGAGCCGCTGCTCGACGACGATGACCAGGATCAGGGCTACGGCGCCGACGATCCGGCTCTGGACAACGCGTCGATGCTGAACGAGGCCGGCCTGACCGACGCCGAGGGAGCCCTGAGTGACCTCAACTCCATCTTCAACGACCCGGGCCACGACGGGGACATGGACGACACGAGCATGTCGTCGCGGGCCAGCAGCCGCATCTTCGACAGCGACCAGCTGCTGAGCGCCGATTCGCTCAACGCCATGTACGACTCCGAGTACGACAACTGTCGGGCCGGAATGGTGAGCGACGAAGACCTGTTCCACGCCGAACCCATCAGCGACATCGACATCGACTACTTCGACGACATCCACGTGGAGAACCTGCGCACGCTCTCCGACAGCATCGCGCGCAATTTCGGACAGCCCGTCGACGAAAACGAGAGCGACGCCGGTTAACGGGATTTTTATACTCAATTTATATATGATGAAAGTGAAACGTCGGTCGAGTTTAGTCCATTTGGTTATGCCTGCCATATTTGCTCTCGAGAATTTTCATTCTCCACTACAACTTGTCGACATTTTTGTACAGTTTTTTCCCTTTTCTTTTTCTTCCATGGCCGTGCTATATATTCTTTTAGATTATACGAGTGCACAAAGGAGTTTTCGAGTGATAATTTAACTCCTCTGTGTTGTTTTGTATAGAGAAAATGATTTGTTCTTTTTGTTATTATGTCTTCGAAATGTAAATGTGTGAATTTTTTTTTCTTTTTGAAATATCTGTGATTGTATGGTGATGTTAGCTCCAAGTATCTAAAGTTTACGATTTAAGTAGAATACCATTCATATATTTGCACTTATTTCAACTTGTAATCTAAAAAAAAAAGTTTATTATCTATGCAATTTTTAATTTTCTTTGTTTTTCTGGCCAATCTAATAATATAATAATAATTAATCAGTAACCAATTTCCATCATTCTAATAAATAGTAATAAATAATAATACCAGTAATATGTAGCGAGTTTAAATATTTTCGTGACAGATTTTTTCATGTTTGTAATTGAGTGATGAGTTTAAGTAAATCTATTTTTTGTCGATTTGGCTGAAATGAGAATTTTTTAAAACGAGATTTACGCCGATGGAAATTTTTTGAAAGACATTTTTTTATGTATAGCAAGTTGCAAACAAAATGGGGCAATAGTTTTGTATATTATACAATATATTTTCTTTGTTTTTCTTCTTTTATTTTCAACTGCCAATAAGAAAGCAGTTTTTACATTTCATTTTTCTTTTGTCTTCTCTGTTTTTGAATGTCGATTTAGAAGAGATAAAAGTTAATATTTCCATTACAATTGTGGTTATTTTGAATTAATGAGAAAATAACAAAAACCCAAGTTGTAGTTGCTAGATTATAATGATGGTTTGGGTTTTATCATAACTTCACCTTCACAACTTAATAGGTAGCGTAAGATTTTTCAAATTCTTGTGTAATATTGTGTTAGAAATTATTTATTGTTTTAAATTGTGTACAAGTAGGCAAAAATAAATATTTGTCATTGAATCGTGTACATTTTATTATTACAAGTTCTCATTTCAATCAATCGGTAAAGAAAATGAGGTACATAACTGAAATTTATAAGTTAGGTTAAATTTTAGTAAAATTTTGTTCTGTCAATGATTAAAACGAGTTAAATTGGTCACATTTTGACAGCGACCAACAAGTTGACTGTAAAAAACAAGAAAAAATGACACGTTTACTAAATTATATATTTTTTATTTAATGCGTAATTTATGCTAGTTCGAAACATCAAACGTGTCAAGATAACAGCCACAAGTCGCAATGACATTGAAAAATGTTATGAATTCCACCATTCTACGCATAAAATCGAGTTGAAGAATTTTCTGTTTATTGTGGTAATGGTTAACGATATTTTGACCACGTGCATCTGTTGTTGTTGCTCGAAGAAACACGAAATTGGTGCAAGAAGAAGCGAAGTACGATAAAGAAACTATAGAAAAAAATATAAAATGTAAAATGGCAAAATTAAAACAGTTGATATTACTTATCACTTATCATTTTTATTAAGTATAAAAAATAATTAAAATTAAATTTATTAATTTATTATTCAGAACTTTCCCTAAAGTAATTAATCCATGACAAACGTTTACTGCAGAAAACTGAACTACAAAAACAATTTCTACTTTGTAACGCGATGTAGATATCTGCTGTTTAATTTTTTTTTAGAATTAATCTAGGAAATATAATATAACTAAACCTTAATATCGATGCATTGCTGGAAAGGTCACTCGAGTGCTTTACCAGTATGAAAATCATGAAATTTAATTGAAAAATATGTTGGTATCTAGTTGAGGAAATTTAATGTTAAAAATGTATAAAATTGTGCATTGAAGCACACTGCAGCTCTTAGGTCAAAAAAATGGATATTTGAAATATTACGAAAACTTTGTAAACAAATTTAAAAGTTTAAAAATTAAGTCCATTATAGCGCATAGAATTTTTAGGTACATGATTGTGTTCATTTATAAGCACATGCATAAACATGTGGAAAATAAAATGGGAGAGTGTAAAGAAAATGTTAAATCACAGAATTTTACGCATAGTACCGGTATGGTGAGTTCGGTTATTATTTACACAAGTCAGACAAGTGTAAAATTCTATCCAAAACAGTTGTTTTTTGTGTAAAATGACTATTTTTCTCGATCTAATGAACCCACCTAATGTAATCCACGTATTCTTCAGAGAATAATTCTTTTCTGTCTATGATAAAATGCAGATTGATTTTTTTTTTTTAAATAGTTACAAGAAACAAGTAAGTGACTAATGCAATATAAATTAAACTGTTTAATGTTGTAAACATATTAATTTGTGGTTTATGTTTGTTCCTCTGGATTTGTTTTGGTTAAGATAAGTTAAGATAAGTTTTACTGGCTCTCAACAGGTGGTAGCAGGAAGTTATACCTGATCCCTTACCTGATGTTGGTTTGCCGAGTGCTAAACTTTAGGGGTCAAGGTCTCAACCAGTACACAACGTGGCGACCGTTGACGTTGGCGACAATAAATTGAGTCGTTACATTTTGAGAGAGCGGATTGAAATAACTGGACTTAAGATAAACGGTATCAGGTTTCGACTTGTTAAATAAGCATCCACTGTTTTATTTATTAAAACTTATTACTTCTAGGAAATAATTTGCACGTGCATCGGCAAATGTGGTCAGCAGGTCAATTTTAATCAAAAATGGAGAATGGAACGAGCAATCAACGTCAGTTCAAGTGTATTTTCTGCAACTACGAAACTTCAAGAGCTGCTCGTTTGAAACAACACTTTTTAATGCACCCCGGACCGGACCGGAGAGAAGCCCTTCAAATGCCATTTGTGTTCCTTTAAAACTGCTTATTCAGACAATTTGAAAAATCATCTGATAAGGCACACTGGAGAAAAACCATTTAAATGTGAAGTTTGCTCTATGGCTTTTACTGACAGCACACATTTGAAAATGCATAACCGAACTCACACTGGCGAAAAACCGTATAAATGCGACAGTTGCTCTTATGTTTATGTGTGTACAAATAGTGGAAGTTTGAAAAAGCATATTCTAACACACACAGGTGAAAAACTGTACAACTATTTTTTTTATTTTGAGATGAATTACTCAAACAGGGGTCGAGTGGTCGAAGAAGTCGAAGTGGGGGAAAATGAATGGCTTCATAACCATAACCTTTACTTCATATCATCTTTTATGATAAAATTCACGTCTAAATCTACTATTTCTTTACATAAACAACTAATTTACACAAATTTAAACAATCCTAAAAATCATTTCCTAAAAACAATCTTGAAGTGATCAGAGAATCAATGGTCAAGAACTCCGAACGAGGGGAGGGGATACTGAATGACGTCACGATAGTACCCCCAGCATCATAACTTTTACTTTTTAATCAACTTTTATTATAAAAGTCACACATAAATCCACTTTTTCTTCGTACAAACAAATAATATAAAAAACCCAAACAACACCAAACAAAATTTTCCTCAAAACCAATCTTTAATTACATTAATCAACACTTTTCAATCCAGAAATCTCGTTTCGCTGTATTTTATTTTTAAAGTGGGTATATAAGGAAACCCGAGAGCAGTGTCCATCGGTTGGGGCATCGCCTCAACCCCACCGTCTCCTTAAATGTAATCTCACGGGGACTGCAGCTAGGTTCGAACGGGTTTGATCGTTCGCGTCATTCGCCGCCGTTAGAATCCGCCACGAACACTTCGTGTCGTCGACGATGTCACTCAGTTGTCCGATCCTTCGTTGCGACGCTCAGAGAAGACAGATTGACGACCATCGGTCCACAAGATTATACGATTTCCGTTTATGCATGGATCCCAGTGGGATTTGCAAAACATAGTATGCGCATCGCGGTAACTAGAAATCGTCAACACTTGTTTGATCTCTGTCGTAGTCCGATGGAAAGTCAGAGACGGTCAACTTCGACTCTTCAGGCACGAGCTGACCTGGGATGGACCTCGGAGGCGCTGGCCAGTTCGGTATGAGGCTTGTTTGATGTGACACGACTCGTTCGTAACGTGCCGTGGTTCCTGTAAGGATTTGACTGTAATACGCGATTATGGGAAAATTCGGTGGTTGCATGGAGATGGTGGTATTTTTTATTTGTTTGGGGTAAAAATAATGGCTGAAAAACAGGTGGAATTTTATCTTTTTTATTTTAATTTTTTTCCAGTTAGGTAAAGAAATCGGCAATATTGTTTCTATTTTCTGTTGCATTTTGAATTGTAGTGGCGGTCCATAATTTATCATTTTCTTCTTTATTGATTACATATTACTTAATTACTAAAATATACATATGCAAAATGCACTATAAAAATCATTAATAACAAAAAATCAACTATTTGTGATGAGAATATCCCACAATGAATATACTTAGCGCAATGCGGGCAGTTTTTTCTAACTTTATTTGTTTTATTAATTTATTAGACTCATAGCAGTAATAATACAGATACAAATAAGTGATAAATCGAAGACTGATATTGAATGAAATGAAGCTGGAGTTGTTTATTCTCGAGTTTTATTGCAGTGTTGTTTCTTTTTATTTTTCACGGATGTGGTGTCAATCGTTTTATTTTATTTTAGTTCTTAAAAATTACTTTTGTTAATGCCTTTTGTTAAGTTGAGAAATTGCGCTTATTTTATTTGAATATTTTTTTCGAACACGCAAACATTTTAATACTTTTATTAATCGACTTTATTTTTTTTTTTTCGATTTTACTGATTGTTTATTGTTCTAGTCAATTTTTATACTTTTAAAAATAGACACACCCTAGTGATAAAAATTCCACATATTTTAAATATTTATTTTGATCTATTTCTGATTTAACTTTACTCCCTCTAGTGTTAATTTCATTTTTTTTCTTGAGATGTTAACACAGTCTCACAGTTGCATGTCTCGATAGACGATATCATTCGTTTCAAATTCATAAATCTTTACACCTATCATAAAATATTAACTTTCATTTAACTTAACTTCTATGAACAAAC
>JAQFZP010000913.1:0-25139 GCA_034695745.1 Geophilus truncorum | reverse complement strand
ATTTCCAAGGAAATAACAGGGTTAAAGATTATCCAGCACATTCTGCCAAAGTTCACTCTGTAGATTGGAGCTGTGATGGACGACGATTGGCTTCCGGTTCGTTTGATAAAAGTGTTAGCGTATTTTTATTAGACAGAGATCGATTGGTAAGTTGTCGAAAGTATTTCTCAATATTGAATGGTTAATATTTTATGTTTATTTTTAGAATAAAGAGCATGTTTTTAAAGGACATGGAGACAGTGTTGATCAATTGTGTTGGCACCCAAATCACGCGGATCAACTGGCCACAGCCAGTGGCGACAAAACTGTGAGAATATGGGATGCAAGAACTCAGAAATGTGTGGCAACGATTAATACGAAAGGTTTGTATTTTTAGATCATATTTTTTTTATAACCAGCTAATAAAATGTGTGTTTGTTTTGCAGGTGAAAATATTAATATTTGCTGGTCGCCAGATGGTCATACGATAGCTGTTGGAAATAAAGAAGATCTAATCACCTTTATCGACGTTCGCACACATAAACCAAAAACAGACGAGCAATTTAAGTTTGAAGTAAACGAAATTTCGTGGAATAACGAAAATAATTTGTTCTTTTTAACCAACGGTCAAGGATGTATTCATATTTTAAGGTAGAATTTTCAGTTGAAATTTTTTAAATTGATTATAATGGCCGGTATTTTGTTGCTAATTTCCAGTTATCCAGAATTGCAGACACAACATGTTCTACAAGCACATCCTGCAAATTGTATATGTGTCGAATTTGATCCAACTGGTCAGTATTTCGCAACAGGAAGTGCGGATGCATTAGTTAGTTTATGGGACGTGGAAGAATTAGTTTGTGTACGAACATTTTCTAGGTATGTTTTACATAATATAAATACAAATTTTAGCTGAAATATTTTATTTATACCGGTAGGTTGGATTGGCCAGTTAGGACATTAAGTTTCAGCCATGATGGGAAGATGTTGGCTTCCGCATCGGAAGATTTACTTATAGATGTCGCAGAAGTAGAAACAGGTTAATTTCTCTTTTTTTTTTTTTTTTTTTTTTTTTGTTTGTTTTCATAAATTATTTTGATACTAATTTCTGTTTTCTTCCAATAGGAGAGAAAATTACCGAAATTCAAGTTGAATCACCCACATTTACAGTTGCGTGGCATCCGAAAAGAAATATATTGGCCTTCGCGTGCGACGACAAAGACAAATACAACAGAGAACACGACGCCGGGACAGTCAAGTTGTATGGGTTACCCTCAGAAACATAACGTGACGAATGATAACAACGGTAACAGTCTTTAATGCACGAACAACAAACTCCACTTGAAGGCCACTACAAGAATAAAAATAAAAAAAAAATTCCAAACTAACTATTTACAGAAATTCTGTTTATAAAAAGAAGTAAACGGCAATTTGATAAAAATGGGATATGTAATGATAGGTTTTTAAGTACTACAACATATTAATCATGCAGCTAAAATAAAAAGTTTTAAATACAATTCGCTATAACTGTTTATCATTCAGAATGAACTTCGGCGCTTTTTGAAACACCGTTGCGATTTTTCAGCGATGAGATTTTCTGAAGTATTTCTGCTGGGAGAATGCCTCGTTTTCCATCAGCCTGCGTAATAGAAATTTATTATTACCATAACATTGGTAAATTCGTGTCGTTAATACATTTACCTCAGCATAATAACAATTATTAGCTGATTTGCTGCCAAATATGGTGACAATGTCACCTTGGTTTACTTTTAACTCCAATGTGGGTTTGTTGTCTTGTGCGAAAGTTGGTTTGTAATTTTTGCATACAACGCACTGAGGAAAAGAATTAATTTGATGAGTGTCAGTTGTGCTTTGTATTTCTCCTTTCTTTTTAACTTACCTGTCTCTTGTAGTTTTTAAAACTTTTCTCGTCTAGTGATCGCGCGGAGTTAGGTGGGGAGTCGGTATTTTTGTCTATTTGGTCAACTTTGTAGGTTATTCGTATTTTTTCCGATGTAACACCGTTGTCTAGCAAGGATTGGATCGCAATTTCGACATCTTGAGAAAGATCCAAGCGATTGAGAAGCGCTTTTGTTCGGTTAGGACTGCGTACTTTTTGATGCAATTCATCGTTTACAAAAATCTGGAAATATTTTAACTTTTTAAAATTCAATTTAATTCTTTATTATAAGATTTATTTTACCATGTATCCAGAGAGGGTGCCTCCAACATTTGGGACGGACCAAGCTACTAATAAACTATCAGGGGCTACTTTGCGGGTTACACGGAAATTTAAAGGAGCAAATGATGGCTCATTTTCAGCTATTGCGTAATTTTTCTCTTTCTCATCACTTGTCCTCTTGATCCTTTGAGTTTTTTTGTTTGGTTTTGGACTCATTAGTTTTTTATTTGAACTGCTGGATAATTTTTCTTCTTCCCAGGCATGTTTCTGTCAAATTTAAATTTTTGTAACCATTTTTTTCAAAAATGTGTGAATTTAGAAATTTAAATTTACTTCAAAATGGACGGTTCTGTTTCGCGGGGATGCCACGGGGGATGGTAAGGCTGTGTATCGAGGAATTTTTGACTTGCTTCCGGTTTGTCTAGGTGAAATACTACAGTCTGAAATATCACTTGACGTAGAATGAAGTGGAGATGTGGTGTACGACACGAATTCGTCGCGAAGTTCAAGCTGTAAACAAATAATTTTAATAAGAATTTGCAATGTAAAGCTTAATTTCTTACCTTTTGGTCTTTATCGAATGAGGTTTCATCGTGAGAGTTGTTTCTGCTAATGTTTTGTTTGCGTTCTTTAAGGGGCGACATCATTTTATTTTGAATCTATGGGATGATTTAATTAAAATGATATTAATAAAAATATTATAAACAAAAATTAAAAATATATTACCTGTTTATCTAAACGATTAATAATTTGATCTTTATCTTTACACCGTTGAGACAATTGGGAAATTTTATTCTTTAGCGAGGGAATTGACTGTTCGACTATTGATTTCTTTTTTTCGAGTAAATCAACCTTTAATTAATTTTAAAAAAATAATTAATTTTACTAATTTCAAAATATTTATTATTTTCTTACTTTATTATTCAACATTTGATACTCTTTTTTCATCAGTTGCAGACTACTAATTCTTTCCCGCTGTGATTCAACTTTATGATGCAAATGCAAATTTTCAGCGTAAAGTTTTCGTTCACTTTCTCTCTAAAATTGAAAAAAAATAAAAATTTAAATTCTGAACATTGCGCCACTTCAAAGACTCATTACTCTTTTTTGCAATTCCTCTTCTAAATCTTGAATTTTATCCTTAAAGTTCGCCGCATCACGATGACTCGTTTCCCAATGTCGAAGCTGACGAGATAAAACTCCTATCTTTTGTTCGAGGTCGCGTACTTGTTTATTACCACTGACTACCGCCTGTGATTTTTTCAAGTATTTTTCTTGCAACACTCTTTCTGAAAGTTCTGCTTTCCACAAGTGATGTTGTAAGTTTTCGTTTTCCTGCTGAATGCTCATTTTTTCTGCACTCAGTTTGGAAACTTCCGCTATCTAAATTTACGAATTCAAACATTAAATTTAGAATTAAACATTTAAAAAAAATGTAATGACTAACTTTGTCGGCAACATCTTTTTCACAAATACTGATCTTCATTTGCAGAGATTTAATCTGTTGTTCAGTGACTTCTTGCAACTTCTCCTTATTTACTATTTCCTTCTCCAGCTGTACAATGCGGTTTCGCAATTCTTCAATTTCATCAATTGAACAGTAAGTCTTAAAAAAGATTTAAATTTAATATTTAAAAAAATAATTAATTAAAAAAAAAAATACTTACAAATTTATTTTTATAAGTTGCTTTTGCATTTTTCTTATTATTCTGGAATTGAATAGTAACGCTTTCAGAATTCTCTCGATTCTTCTCACCAATATCCATAATCTTTGTTTAAATAAATCACAAATTAGTCTTATCATGTAAAATTTTAGTCTACTCAAAAACTTACATCACATTTATCTTTTGAGACAGAAGCGCTTTCTTTAAGAGCTGTGCTATCAACTTTATCGTTATTCAACGACATTAATTCTGTTAATTAAATGCGGTAAGCAAAAAATTAATTAAAGTGACATACTTCGCCACTATTACTAATTTTAGAACATACTTTCAGTTTGGCAGCCGTCACTTATATTGCGCTTTTCTTCTTTCATTTCCACTGAATTTCCAGATATAATCTTAAAAAAAAAGAAGAAAATTAAACAAACTCTAGACTAAGCTGGTTGATATTTGCAAAAGAATTTATTGATCAATATCAAGTGTTTATTTGTGGCAGTTTGCGTGTGCCAAGAAAATAAATAAATTTCTATTTTCAAAATTTATTAACAGTCATTAAAGTTAAAAACCTCTAAAATTGTGGTTGAATTCCTAACTATTTTTGTTTCTACATGATTTATATACACATTATTTACCTACTTACTTCATTCTCCTTTTACCCTTGTCCTATTTAGTTTGTGTCTGTGTTTTCATCTGTCTCTATGGTTACTGAATCAATTATTTTTTATACCAGGTTCATGCAACTTAGGGACTTAAAACAAGGATGCATCCTGCATCATTTCTGCCACGTTGCCTGATCAATACTCTTTTGTGTTGTTTTTAAAGTAACGCCCTTTCTTCAATTATTAATGAGTAAATCTTATACAACTTGCAAACTAACTAATTAATGTAATTACAAGGGCCTAATAACTGTTTATATTCCCGCTGGGAAATGATATTAAATATTTGTGTTTAGTATAGTAAAATATGTTAAAGTAGAAACACTATTATACTAGTAATAGATACGTATTTAAAAAAAATAAAATCAGTTATCTGCATAAATCGATATTGGCTTACTCTCTATTCTATGTTGCTTTATAATAAATATTTTCCCTTGACTTTCATTTTTAGCTTTTTGCTTAGGTAATTAAATCTGTTGATTTTTTAATTATCCACAAAACGACGAATTAATACACTTCACGCTCTAATTAAGTCGCTGATAACAGTTTTTATTTATAATCGTTTTTTATCTTTCTTGGATATTCGTTATTTTTTTAAAAAAGAAAATAATAATAAACCTACCTCATCTAACAGTTGGACTTGATTTTCAATGTCGGCTAAAAGTGGCTCACAAATCGAACAATTGCCACAATTACAATGCTGCGGATAAAAGATAAAGAAATCAAATACAAAATGACGTAAACGTAGAAAATAGCATGAAATGTCAAACAAATTATGTTTCTGAAATACCTACCACCACAATAAGTGTGTATTGCACTGCAGTCTAACCGGACAGCCCACAACTCAATTTTGCTTTGCGGAATGCGCTGCACAGCGAAGCGCACTCTACAATTATTGGGGCGAAACTAACCCACAATGCATCAGCGCACAAACAGTTGAACTGCATTACGGCTCAATCCCCCTTTACCATTTATTAACTAGGATTTTTAGGGCAGAACGAAAATTCTAAAATGAAATTATAAGTATAGATATGTTACCTGAACAAATGCGGACAGCGAATTGATTTTTTCTTTCAGTTGTTTTAATTCGTCCGCATGTAAACTCAAAGCCTGGAAATTAATAATATAAAAAAAAAAAAAAAAAAAAAAAAAAAAAAAAAAAAAAAAAAAAAAAAAAAAAATATGGATGAAAAAACTGGTTGGGAAACAAGAAATTGACAGTTGAACCTGTAATTCCATAGGAATATTGCCAGCTTCAAGGATTTTGATTTTATCTGCGAGTCTTTCTATTTGAGAATCTCGTTCTAGAATTTCCAAATTCAACTTCAGACACAGATCGTTGTTGGTGTCGGAAGAAACGCTTAAATTCTATTTTTGAAAAATAAAAATTACACAAATAATTTAATAATTTTTATAAAAAAAAAATTTACTTGTGTATTCAACTGAGTATTTTCGGCCTCCAATAACTTGAGCCTCAAATTTTTATTAATCTCTTCTAATTCCTCCACTTGCAACTCGAGTTTGGCGTTTACGTTGACAACATCAGCCATCGACTGAACCCTATTTGGATGTTGATTACGCAAAACTTCTTCGTACTCGTCTTTTTCTCGCCTCAACCCCATCAATTCCGCTTCCAGATGTTCCACCTTCTCGTTCAACCCAATTTCCCGCTCCATCAAAATGACATCTGCTTGCGCTAACGTTTCTTTGAGCGCACTTTCTGACGTCTCGAGCTGCGCAACTCGTCCTCGCATTTCTTTTTCGATGTGCCTTAAGTCAGACACTAATCTGACCAATTCTTCCTGATCTTGAAGCTCTTGTTCCATGACGAATTTATCCCTTTCCGCCTCGTTTAACGCTTGTTTCACTTCCCTATCTTCTTTTTCAAGTTCGAGAATTCGTCCTTTCAGTCGTCTCTCGGACGCTTCGGTCTCCAAAAGTCGGTCCAAAACCTCCCCGAACTTGGAAACTTCGTTATTATGCTTGCTGTTCCTCAAAGCTTGTCTTAAACGTTTCTCACTCTGCTCCAACTGAACGATTCGCGCTCTCAGACTCTCCTCGACCGCTTCCTGCTCCTCGATCCGCTCTTGGTAACTTCTTTCCACGTCAGCCATGATTTTATCCGCTTCGTGCAACGTTTCTCGATAGGCTTTTTCCTTTTTCTCCAACTCAAACAACCGCTGCTTCAGTTGTTTATTCGTCGCGTTTTCTTGCCGATTTTTTTCATCGTACTCAGCCGAAGTCTCTTCTCCTTCGATGTTCTCAGCGACTTTGCATGCATCCAACGCCACATTTTTGCTATCAACCCTCGATCTGTCTTCCGCATCGTCACCGTACACTTCCTCGGAAATGGAAAACAATTGTTTGCCACCCAATCGGTTGCTGAGCACGACCACTCTTTCCTCCAGTTTCTCCTTCGCTTGTTGCAATCCTCTCAGTTGATTGGTTAAAGACATTTTCTCGATCTCAGCCTCTGCGTCTCGTTCTCTTAACCGATCAGTCAGATCTTTCTTCTCCTGATCGAGGCACTCGATCTTCTCCCGCAGTTCAATCTCAGTTTTCATGCTCATCTCCAGACGAGTTTCCAATCTGTTCACCGATTCGTCCAGATCGCATTTTAAAGCTTCCGTTTTAAGGGAATATTCAACCTCTTTACTCCGCAATTCTCTTTCTTTCAGCAACACCATATTTCGTAACGCATCGATGTCGCTGTCGCAGGAATCGAGATCCACGATTTTTCGTTTCCCATCTTCGCCGTAAACGTGACCAACTTCGACTCCCTTTTCTCGCTTCAACGCATCCCTCTCATCCACAACTCTCTTCAACTCCTCTTCCAAACTTCGCACGTGCATTTTCAGTTTATTCTTCTTATCTTCCGACTCCTTGATTTTGTGCGCGACTTCGGACAAACTCCAAAAGAAATCGTTGCATGCGTTCACACGAGTCGTTTTGTTCCTTGAGTTAAGTTCTTCCAAGCTACCGGGAAAGTTACTGCTAGAAATGGCGTTTTCGCCGTTTAATCCACTGATTTTTTGTACTATGTCTTCGAACTCGACTGCATTTGAACTGTCGATGGACGGGGTTGGGCTGGTCACGTCCACACTGCTAAGATTGGCATTCATATCTTCGTATTCATCGCTGCTGTATCCAGTTTCGCCTCCCTGCGATACAACATCAGATCTATTATCAAACATTGAATCCGTAATGCTTTCTTGGGTCGACGTCGACAGTTGGCTGACGCTTATCAACTTCATCGCTAGATTTTTGTTTTCTAATCGCAATGCATTGCATTCCGCTTCTAAATTTCGTATTTTCTCCATTAATGTTTCTTCAGAAGGAATTTGTACTTGATCCTACCAAAAGAGAAGATAATTAATAAAATATAACGAATTTATAAAATTTATTATTATTATTACTTTAGTTAAATCGGTATTGACACTTTTATCCTGTTTTTTGAATTCCAAATTCGGTTGCTAAAAAAAACAACAATAAAAGATTTATAAAATCTAACCTTTAAAAATGCCATTTTTTTATTACCGCCTGTTCCACTTCCAAGATCCTAAACTCCAGCAAATCATTCTGATCGCGGGCTTCTTGCAGGTCAACTTCCAAGCGTGTTTGTCTTTGCTCCAAGCTCCACAACTGTAAAAAGCCAAAGGGTTAAACGGATGACGATGATTTATTAGGAGACGTTAAAAGCGCGTCTCATTAGCCAAAGTGCTTTGAACTATTATTGCACGTCATGTTTTACGATTTATACAACTAATCCCTGATAACTCACCTTTTCTTTCAATTCTTGGTTTTCCTGATTCAGTCTTTTTCTCTCTTCGTGCCAATTGCCGTCCTTTAAAAAAATGGCATTCAAATTAATCACGTTCTTGACATTTCGCCGCTAAAACTGCACATTAAATCATTAACGTATTAATGTATTCCGAGGGAATAAACAGCGGAAATCCTTGAATGTGAACTAAGACCTCAGCTGTCTTTAAGACAAAATGAAAACGAGTGTTTGAGAATCAGAAGTCAAGCACCCGAATATTAAATAAATTCATCATCCGTTAAATGTGTTTATAACTGTTAGTAATTATATTAAATTGGAGTGATTAAAATAAAAAATATATAATATTGTTTTTCTTACTTCCTCCTCTTCCTCGATGGGTGTCATAGCTGATAAATGCATGTCTTTTGTCCGCCATGAGTAACTTCTGCATGGAGATAACATCTGAAATTTTAATTTTTTTTTAAGATTTGTTTATTTTGTTTTGAATAATGCATGTAGTGGCCAAGTTCAGGGTTACCAGATTAGAAAATAAATATTTCAGTCATTAACATTTGACTGGCCCACTGATATTTGCATGCTACTGTAGATGAACAACAACTAACTCTGATTGCAGAATAATGTATCTTGAGCTTGACATTATATTTAATATATTTAAGCATTCCTGGTACTTATTAGACTGCTTACCAGTTACCACCCAGTCAGTTTCACGTGTGATAACTGAAAAAATTTGGGGGTTTTGAACTCAATTAAATTCCAGTAAAGCATATCCAATTTTTTTGTCACTTTTGCTCTACTTTTTACTTCAATCTGAAATATTTTTTTAAAATTTACTTTCGTCTTTATCGCACTTATAGACTCATAGTTTTGCAGTTTTTTACTTCAAAAATTTCCTAAAATTTTATATCATAATCTAAAATTAAACATACTGGAATTACACTTTAACGTGGGCAGATTTTATAAACCCATCTCATAACCCATTCAAATGCACAACAATTGTCAACATTTGTCATCTATTTACCTTGTTTTTGTATTTGGTTTTGAGTAATCTCAACCCTGCTGTTTTCTGATCCAAATCCGCACAGGCCACATTCTTTTCTTCATTCACCTCAACATCTGAAGTCTGCAACGAGCATTTTTAAATACAACATAAATCAAATTTATTTTTGCATACACCAATCATAATCAACAAAAAACCCTCTGAGTTGAATATCAAAAATAAACCCAACATGTTTTCGAAAACACAAGATGATAGCAATCACTTTGATTGGCTGACTAAATTAGCATAGCAATTTACGAAGCTTACTCCTGCATACGATAATTTTAATTAATCCGAGAAAATAATACCCAATACCGGTTTGGGACAACAAGTGAGAAATAAGGAATGTGGAGATAATAACTTAGTTCAACCTTCACCCGTTTACGAATGATAGAAAAAATTAAAAAATAATAATCACTTGCCACCACTGCAATTTATTAACATGTCAACTTTTCTTTTTCGCATCCCAACATTTCTCAATTAATTAAACCGTCAGGCCGTATCTTGAGCGGATCATGGTTAAAATAAAACTGTTATACTCTATTTGTTATACACACTGTACAAAATATTTCTGACCTTCTGAACTGAAAAAAAAAAACACTTCCTGAAATTCCATTCACACATCAACACTTCCATCTCATCCACAACAAACGAAATATAATCACAATAAAAATAAAAACAAAAGCAACCAAAAAAAAACAAAAAAAAAAAAAACGCTGTAATAATATAATCAGATAATCACCCTTTTCAGTAACTCGATCCACCGATGTAGAAACAAACTGTACATTATATTGAAAAACCACAACACAACATTCGCCACCTCGACTCTCTCTCTTGGGTCTGAACCTTCTTAATCTAGCCTAAAGAATGGACTTTTCGTCCTCTTACCTGACCTGGGCCACGATCGGCTTCAGGGGCTAAAACAGGTGAAATGATCAAGGATCACTTTCCCTTGCTTCCGCAACAACTTAGTATTCAACCAGTTGCTCGACAATGAACCCTTTTGGTACTCATTTTCCCCCCTCCGGTTATTAGCGCCGAATAAGTTATCTATCCACCGCGGGAACCTTTTTTGCCACTTCTTATCTGTTTATTTCTTTTTTAAAAATTTATTATAAGAATAAAGTACAAGAAAAGGGCCACAAGTCACGTTTTAGCGGTGTCATTATACCGTGTACTCCCCTTTTTAACCAGAAAAGATGACCACGCCTTTCAGTCACGAAGTTAGTGTTGGCATATGACGTCATGGGCTTGGGAAAAAGTGTTACTCACTTAGAAGAAAAAATGAATGAATAAATAAATAAATAAATAAATAAAAAATATGATAGTGAGCTAAGTTTAATCCGCCTACACTCGGGAGTGGTCACTGAAAGCATCATGAACTTGACCTTGAATTGAGTCAGAAATTTGGGTCGTTATGTGAATGGCGAGTTCAAAGATAAGAGTAATCGTGATGGACCGCCCAGGAATTTAGGGGATGGGGATAAAAGAGAAGAGGGATGGTGGGGTGTGGGAATAATCTTTGATGGAATGGAATTACACCTATAAACCCCTTCCGCTGAGCGGAAATTCCACATATTTTCTTTAGGGGGATGTTTTAATGGGATTAAGTGGTTGATCTTTGTGAATTAAATCAAAGTTTCACTTAATTAGAGGTTTATGATGGGAGTGTTGATCGTGTTGAATGACGAAAAAAAAAGGGATGGATTTCTATAATTTGCTAATGCAATATGGAATGCAATAACCTGATTAAAGTTCATAAACTTGTCACGAAGGTGCGTTATAGTTTTAATTGCAGGAGAAAAAATTAAAAATTTTTAAAAGTTTAACACTTTATCAAATTAGTTACCTAATAGTTTTTAATATCTAGGAATTATTAATTGGTTCTATTTTTTATGGAATTTATGAAATTTATTTATTTTTCTTCAAATTATGCAAAATCTGGCTTAATTGTATTCATTTGTGACCCACATTTACTATTTTTATCTCAAAATCAAATTTTGGTTTCATTTCTTTAAATAAATTTTGAAATTTGCTTCTATCATTGCAAGGAGTTTTCTCAGACTTTTGTAAGCTTTGACAGCTTTTACAGCTTTATTCCAGTTTAGTCATTCAAACCTTTACTCACTTCACATAAATAAAATGTTTTACCACTATCATGCTAATGAGTTATTACTCAAAATCATTAGATATGCCATCAATTGAGGTCAAAGGATGCACATGTACAGTAAGTCTGTGACATCATTCTTTGTACTCATTTGAACGATTCAATAATAATTCAAGTTTAAGTGTGCATTAAACGTAATTTCACATACAGAAAAAACTTAAACGTTATTCATTATCCAACGCCAAAAAAAATTACACATTATATGCTTGTATTTTCCTCATCCCATAGCCGACCGTTGTCTACGCAAGGACATGAAAACAAATTATAAACTGCCCTTAGGTCACTTTTTTCAATTAAAAAAAACCAAATAAAAACAAAAATGTTTCTCAGTTAAAGGTTCTCTAGAGATGAAGCTACTAATTTGTCTCTCATTAAGAAAAGAATAAAATAAAATGAAATAAGTAATAAAAAAACAAGAAACAAGAAAACTAGCCACAAAACAACTTCCACATAAGTTGACACTTGTTTGCATTTAAAAACCCTCATTTAAATATTACAAAAGTTAAAAAAAATAATTTTTAAATATAAAAAAATAAAAATTAACATAGAGGTAAATAAACAAATAAATATGAATGCAATACCTTAAGCAGCCGAATTGAGACCGTGTATGTGGGCAGTGAGTGAGTGGGCGTCCAAAAACTTGAATGTAGCCGTCTGAGTGAAGTGTTCTCCACGGCCTTTCTGCAGTCGGACGCCCACTCGCACCTGGCGGGGTTCACCAGAAACCTCAAATCGCCCGCGGCTGATAAATGAAGTCGGGCCCCACCCAGCATGCTTCACTGTGTACCTCTCGATGTAAATAAACGAGTAATAGGAAACTAATGCAGCAAATTTCAGCATTTTTCTTTTGTTTTATAATTTTCTTTGTTTTCCTTGCTTGTACCGTATTTATACTTGTTAATGAATTTTTTCCCCTTTTTACGATCAGAAGGGGAAAAAAGTTGAATTTAAAGAAAACATGTATGATGATGCCATGGGCTTGCTTATATCATGGGTCATTTGCCTCCGGAATGCGGTGTTAGACAAACAAAAAAAATCTCATCTGCAAAGGGTTACTACAGCAACAAAAGCGGTGAACAAACACATTAAACATGGAAGGGGTGCAAAATCGCATAACTCGCCTTTAAGGCTCGCGTAAAAATTTGTCTTGCAAACCACGACCTCCAGTTTCACGTTTTACACCGTCACGTTACTGTAATTTGACCCAACCCGGAAGAAATCATCAGTTATCAATAAAATGCTAAACTTGTGCCCACTGATGATTGATAGATTATATTCATTACTTAAGAAAAGGATTAATTTAGAAATTCTTTTAGTAATTAATAATTAAAAATAGAATAAATGTTTTGTAATAAACTGTAACGTCATTACATGGTAGTTACCATATTTCTCACAGTAGTTACCGACTTACAGTGGAACTAGGAAATACTTAGAATTTCTAATTGATTTTTACATCTAAATTTACAAAATTATTTAATATTTTTTTAACCCTTTAACCCTTTTCTGAGGGCGAAAAAACTTTATGCAGGGAAAAATAATTTTTTGTCTCTGTATTTAACATCAAATTAATTTCAGTCGACGTTACCGGTTTATTTACACTAAACTAGGCCTTCAACTATTTTTTTTAACATTATAGTGTTATTTTTACGCTGCGAACCCTTTTTTTATCCACCAGAAGCAATATTTTTAAATTCTTTTCTCTTGCAGGCCTGAAAAGCTGCAATTTGTACTATAAATAAGTCGAACTCTCGCCAATTAATAACACTTTTTACCAAGAGAGAAAACCTCCCCTATGTGAATAAAAACATAACTTTTGTTTCTCATACGTTGCTGACACTAACCCTCGGGACAAAAGGTCATATTTTCGATGTTAATAAAACTATTTCCAAGTATGAATAGCTCCTTAAAACACCCATTAATAATTAATAGGTAAAGAAAAAAACAAAATACCACGCGTTATGTTTTTTTTGTTTTGTTTGTGTATGAGAGAATTGTGTCGTGTAATCATAAAATCATTACACAATAAAAACAATGAAAACTTGAATTGAAATATAAACTTCAGTTTTCAATGTCTAGAATTTGTATGGGAAGGATTTAAATCATATATTACAGGTTTGCTATCATGTGAATGCGTTTTTAAATTTTTTCTTTGGGACTTGGGAGGGAAGGGTTCAGTTCACGACTCATAATCGTGTTTTGCTGCTCTCCTGGCCTCAATTATGGCTAACCACCTATATTCGCAAAAAGTCCAATGCGGGACAGGTGCAGTTTGGCACTTTTCAGACCTACATTGTAAAAAAAATTGGGTTTTTTTCAGTTTAAAATTGATTTTGGGACACGAAAAGATGAAGAAAAAATATTGAGAAATTGATTACAGCACTGTTTGCCTTTTACTAATTGCTGTTTCCGGTTGTAAGTGAATTTTCTCTCTTATTAAAAGCTTACACCATTTTTTTTTTTTTTTTTTTACTATAATCCTCAAGTAGGAAAAATGTAGGAAGTTTCCTTTTGATTGTATACAAAGTAACTGGATAAGGTCATTTCACTTCCACTAATTATTTGCATAACAACAAAAAAGTCATTTTTTATTCCCCCTTTTCGAAATTTAGGTTTATTTCTATTTAAAAAAAAAAAATATTTTGATAGGTTAAATGTGATTATGTCTTGAGTTATCTTTAATCTCCAATTGATTGAAATGCTAATAATGTAAATCGGTGATTTTAGCCAATATCGGAACCAAGAGTTCATTGACCGTTCTAAACGAGATAAAACAGTTGCCTTATTCAAAACCAGCAGTAACACTCTAAACTATTTGGTAAATTGGTAGTTGCCAGCTGGCACAGATAACTTCCGTCAACATCGCGCAGTTATACCGATTTGTGGTCAAAAATCGCATTCAACTTTTTTTTTTCTTTTCCTTCGCCTCCCACAATTTCTTTCATACCGGTAACGCTTTTTTACCTCCCGCGATATCTCTCATTATCTTGTCACTCATTCGTAAAGAATGCTAACCTTTTTGCATAAAACTATGCATGAATATATCAAAGATATTTATCTTCCTTTTGCAACCCTTGCATTGCATTGTTTTTTCGAATAATCATGACACGTAATTTGTTTAACTCACTTTCGTGTCACCGGGGTTTAAAGGTGACATCGCATTTTTCTGTGTCTCCGATGACGTCTCACTTTTACACTGAAATAAAACCAAAAATAAATAAACTTTTCTAGGAATTCTTTTCTCTATGGTACATTACCTTTCGTAATAACCTCTCAAACATATCCTTTTGTTGAGTTAGTTCAGCCATTTTTTCGTAGTGAAGTCTTTGTCGTTGATTCTTGAGGGCGAAAACCAATCGTTTGTGTTCCTCGTTCCGAATCCGCTGCACCTCTTCGAGTTGTTTGACTTGCATCTCTTGCCTGAGTAGCCATTTGGTTTCATCCTCAAGTCGTGAAGTGTCGATTTTTTTTCTTTTGACCCCTACCAGTGGCACCGCATCGGAGGGGCCATCGTGGTCATGCGGGGCCAAGTCGTGAAATTGTCGTTTTAATTTTACTTTCAACATTTCGCGTTGAAGTCGACTAATTTTGCTTGTGTTTCCTTTTCACCGGTTTAATTCTGAAATAAAATGAAAAAATTATGATTTCTATGTTTTAAGATACCGTACTCAATCTTACTTACTATATGAGTCCAAATCCAAACATTTTAGCGTTTTCACGCTGAAAAGGACTCATTTCTTTCCGAGATGTTTTACTGCGTCTTTTTCACTCTTCAACTTGTTCAGCCGAACAAGTTCTGATTCCTTCGTCCTTGCTGTCTCTAGTTGGAAACATCTTCATGTTTATTTTTAACTCAAGTGATGAGATGCAAAAAGTTTATCCTAAATGAAGCACAGATCTATTTACGCTAGACGTTGCCAATGCTGTTTTTTATGTCTCACGTCTTGTTCCAATTTGTTTAAATAGAAGATATGGTTTATGAACGAGTTGGAAACTTAGAATTTTTAAGAATCCATGACCAAGAGATGAATTTTGAATTTACTGTGAATTTTGAAGAGTAAATTTGTTCATCTTTCATTTATTGGTCATGATGAATGACATATTAAATTGCTTCCGTCATGGTAATAAGTAGGTCTATGATTTAAGTACGTGTAAATTTTTAAGAATTTTTTTTTATTTTGGTGTTCCCGCGCTAGATGTCGCTCGCCGCTGAGTTGCGATATGGCGGCTGATGAGAGACAAATGTTTTGATTTGTATTTCGCGATGGGTGTTTTGGTTGAGGTTTCCTGTTAATACGATGACAGCTGTTTCGTTCGTGGATGAACTCGTTAGAGAATATTTATTGTTTCGTGGATTCGTGGTGACGTTGAAAGCTTTCGATACAGATTTGAAAAATGATAAAGACAAAGGGTTTAGGGTAAGAAATTTAAATAAAAATAATTAAATTTGTAATTAATATTTTAATTATCAGGCGGATAAGATAGTAGATCAATTATGCTCGTACGTTACAAATTACGATTTAACATCGCTAAGAGAAACATGGAGTCATATGGAGCAAAGGATTTTCTGCCATTTAGAGCAGCAATTTTCAGGTGCTTTGCGAAAGTTGGAAAATAGTTTGCTGAAGATGTACATAATAAACACAATTCAGACAAGTAGACATGATAAACTGATCGAATTTTTTGACAAAATGGGACAAGATTTACAAAATCAGCCCGAATGGAAGGATTGGTTTGGTAATTTTATTTTTAATTTATCATTTTATAAAAAGTACAGTATTTTTTTTCTTTAGCGTTACCATTTCTTAAAAATCCCGAAGAAAACCCTTCTTACGCTGGTTACTTTACCCGTCAATGGCAAGACACGATGCTTGTTTCATTGCACAATTTTTTAAGTGTTATTTTTCAGAGCATGCATATCCTTTTCAAAGTTATAATATTTATTTTAATTTTTAACGAGTGATAAATAATTTCCTTAACTAAAAATTACCTCTTCCTGTTCTGTTGAATTACGAAGAAGAACGGATGAAAATCCTTCAACTACAAGACGAAAATGAAATGCTCAAACAGCAAGTCGCAGCTTTGCAAGCTCGCGAAATTCCATCAGATAAACAATCCTCGAATAAATTACTCGATTCTACCGACATTAACTCTTCAGAGGATATAATGGATGATTTTTACGTTTTGGCACAGTAAAGTACATTATTGCATGCGTTTTCACATCAAGTTACAATTAATTTCTATGTCAATTTTAGAGAACCGTCGAATAACGACACACAGTCGAAATCCCTGCGATCTATAATCAAAAATATAAGCAGTGGTTTGCCCACGTCACCTATTTTAGGTCGCAGGTCTTCTTCTTCCCAGACGACGAAGAAATTCTTTCCAGATACAGATTTGTCAGGTTAATTTATAGTCATGTAATAATAGGAACTAAATAATAATACTAACAATATTTCAGTTGCGTCCAAACAAAGTACAAAAACGAAAACAAGAGCTAGTTCTCAGTTACCGCCTTCGACGAAAAGCAGAGCTATGAGCGATTCTGAAATGAGAAAGTTACCTACGATTGTGCAAACTAAGGCAGGTGGATATTAAATTATTAATCTTTTAACACGGTTAAATGTAAATTATTTATATAGAGTGAAGAAGCCCTTCCAAGAAGTAAAGACTCAGCATCGATCGCTAAAAAAGAAGTTCCAGATGCAGTGGATATGAAAATCGTTGTGAAAGACATGGAAAAGTCAATGACAAATGCAATTTGTAGCGGAGATTTGGATGACAGTAAAAAGTCACCGCTGCTTTTACTGAGTCAAGAAGATTACACCGAGCATCAGTCAGCTATTACACACTGTAAATTCAATGAGTCTGGATCTCTTATTGCGAGTTCAGACATAGATGGAGTTATAAAGTATGATTTTTTGTAGTTTAAACTTTAAATTCTTAACTTACTGTTTTTCATTTCTGTTAGAATTTGGAAGCCTAGTCCGTCGCCTATAACGTTAGCAAATGTTATATCGAAATCAAGTGTTTTGTCTTTGGAATGGACACAAAAACAAGAACGATATGTGAGTTTATAATTTTCACGTAAAAGATTTATGAATTTATTTATGAATTTTAGTTGTTGTTTGGAAATCGTACTGGAATTATTCGTTTATATGACACTCAAGAAAGAAAATCGAAGTGGGAAACGGGATCGGAAGGAAACAGTCCTATAAAAGACCAAAAGTTAGTTGAAAATTATCAAATAAGTGGTTGTTTTTTTCTAATGTTTGATTATCTTTATCTAGAGTAGTCAATTTGGTGTGCAGTCCGGTTGATCCGCACTTTGTAAGCAGTACAGCTGTAAAATTTAATACTGTTGGCTTTGATCAAAATTCTTTATTGCCGATATCTGGTAATTTGATATTATGGGATATGAAAAACACGAAACTTTTGGTGATGCATTTATTACATAACCATTAACTATTTAATTCCAACTTAAATTTATTTTATTTCACAGAAACAACTTAATTTTAAAGACGACTCATGCGTGATTAATTGTTCTTTATTTAATCACAACGGTCAACTCCTAATCGTAGGAGATACTCAAGGAAAAATTTCAATATTTGGTTTGTAAATTAAATTCAATAACAACTCCAAACTTGATAAATAAATCTGGATTCTTAATGTTTAGATATGAGGAATTACGAATGTATAACACAATGGAAAGCACATTCCGGTGAAACACATACAATCGAATTAAGTTCAGCCGAAACCACTTGTTATTCGATGGGCTCGGATGGAAAAGTATTAAAAAAAATAAAAAATAAATAAAACTAGTTGAAAATGAAAAATTAATCAAAATCAAATTTCCAGTTTTGTCAGTGGAACATAAACAACAGTGGACAAAAAATTTCCGAACACTTTCTAATGGAAAACTCAGTTGGTCCGTTTATAAACCCCTGTCAAAAGAATCAGTACCATCGACCAGTAGGAAAATTGTTCTCTGTAGACATGGATGGCAAACATGTACTCTCTTGTGGGAAAACAAGTGCAATCATTTCAAAGGTAGGAACGCTTTTAAAATTCTACTCTAAATTAAAAGGATAATAAATTATGGAAACTATGTCAGATACCTGATAGTAAAACACCGCCCATCGCTGTGATGAGATTAGAAGGTCACAAAGTGCCCGTCATTACGACGGACTGGGCTACGACAATGGACACTGGCACGTGCATCTCTGCATCGTTGGATGGGAAAATTCGAGTCTCTACTCTTTTAGCTAAATGACCATTTTTATTTCATTTTAGTTACGATGGATATTTTTATTTCAATCATGTTTATCAGTATTATTTTAAGTATTTTAATTGCAAATCATGAATATTTTTAAAAATTATGTATACCTATGCATTATATTAAATTAATACGAAATAAATGTAGTGTAATGTGGAAAAAGTCATTTAATTTATCACTTTGAACAGACTAGTAAAATCTTACATCAAATATCATCAATTGAAAATACAGCAATTAAATTAGATTCGTTTTAGATTTGGTTTTCTTCTTAAAGCTACGAGTATCACAAAATACTGAAATAAATATTCAAGTAAAGTAATGGTCTAAGTAAAATGGGTGAGGAAATTCAGTATTTTACATATTTCTATCTCGTATTTTTTAAAATCTGGTAAACACAAATTTGACAAGTAATGAAATGATCAGCACCAAGTAATCAGTTTTAATTGAATATGCATTGCCTTTGCAATCAGTCAAGTCCATTAGGTTTACAACATTCTCACCCAGAATATCATTTGCAGCTGTTTTGGTTTGAAACGCTAATCCTGACGTTCCGTTCTGTTATAAAAGAAAAACGATGTTAGAAATTTAATGGCTGATATTTAGGAATTATGAAGTCACTAACACTAAATATGACGGCCGTTGCATTCTTGTACGGGGAATATAATTTAAATGTAGATGACGCTAAACTGAAAGATGAATTCGCTTGAGTAAGCAAAACCAATATCGATTCTCGGACGGTGTCAGAAACTGTTGTTGAAAAGAAAACCTGAAAAAAATAATAAAAAATTAGAAAGATTTCTGTGAAAAGTGAAATTTATTTATACTTGTTTTCCTGGAATTGCAGCCCAATTACACGTTTCGAAGTCTTGAATTGATTTTACTTCATTTGTAGTGCAGAGAAGTTTAAAATCAGTTGACTTCAAGTCTTTAGCCCAGTCAATTTGTGGATTTTCGGTCATAAAACGAACTAAGGAGTGCGGAACGAAAGCAACGTCGCCGCCGCCTTGAACCAAACAACGAAAAGCGCCTGCGAAACCAGCGTAGTCGTCTGATTGTGAACATTTATTTTTATCTAATGGAGGAAAATAACGATTTCGTTAATATTACAACTACCATCATTTGAAAGTAATATTTTCTTACCTTTACACAAAGAACAAAGTTTGGGAAGGGTTTTGGGGGCGTCCGGTACGCAGCTAGAGGAGAAAAACTCCGACATCTGTTTATCCAAATCGCACGCTGGACCGTTGATTAATTTCTTCGATTGAAGAACGCCTTTTGGAATGTACCAACCGGCACCACATTTGAAATCCGAATGACAAGACTTTTTCCCTTTAAAAAAAATAAAATAAAGTTACTGAAAACCTAGTCGGATTTATTTTATTTTATCCAACCTTTTAAATCACTCAAAGTATTAATAGTAGAATTGCTTTTAATCACAGCAACTAGATAATTAGGTTTGTTCTGGGGAAACGTCTCTGACATAGCAGGAATCAGTTTTTTATCCCTAAAAATTTTTAAAATTAGTGAATATTAAGTTCTTACCGTATCTAATTAAACGCGACTCACTTTAGTACATCGTAAGAATCTTTCAATCCAGCTACAAAGAAATCAGCTTCGTCGGCGGGAAACTTAACGCAGTTTGACGTTTCAATACATTCCAAAGTCGGTCGAAGTCGTGCTGCGAATGAGGCTATCTTCCAATCCCTGCATTTGGCAAAACCCAAGTCGGAATTAACGCACAGACGCGCGTATTTTTCTCTACAAGAGCCGTGAAGAGGCTTGATCATTGTAACAGAAAAATTTGCTATAGGCAAACATAAACAACATTAAAAATCATAACTACAGCATTTAAAAAAAATATTTTACCTTTTTCTAAATGCGCTTTTATCGAGCCGGAAATATTTCTCAGTGCATTGCTAGTGTCATATGTAAGAATCGTACCTTTGAAAAAGGACGGTCTCGGTTTATTATTTGCAAATGTTATTAATTTTGTCTGAAGAGCTGTCCTAGTGGCGACCGGGATGTCATTTCGAGTCACAATCAACGGGTTTGGTCTCGCACCCCAATAACAGGAGTTGTTTAAAAAATTCAACGTTCCATTCGCGCAAAGCAAACGGTAGTTATCAGTAAATTCCTTATTCGCAGCAGCAAAATCTTTAACAACTGAGTATTTGGTAAATGCAATATCAGCTGATTTCTCCATTATGCACTTCAAAGCGCCTTCGTAACCCATAAATTTTTCGGTTGAAGTTGTATTGCAAAATTCATCGCAGAGCTGGCATAAATTTTTATATTTATTTTCTTTAAAAAAAAATAGATTAATATCGGTAATTTTTTTAAACTTATTTTAAGACATTACTGAGTTTGTTGTTTTGTTCCATATTCTTCGACCAATTCCCCGGTACGCAACTCTGCGCGAAGAAATTCGATACATCAGCCAACTCATCGTCGTTCGAGCAAGGTAAGACGTCTGTAGCTAGGAGAAATGCAATAGGAATGTCCCAACCAGCTGTTCGCTTATATCCGGTATGACAAGCCTTTTTGTTCTTGAGGTCTTTTAGGGTTTTTATATCTGAATTGTTTCTAACAACAGCAACAGCTTCGTACATAAATTCCCCTAAAAATTCAACGAAATAAAAAATTAGTTGTTTTAAATATAATTTTATAATCAAGATAATCTACAGTACCTTCATTTGTTTGCTCTTCTAAAAGCGGGATTAATTTTTCAAAATGAAGACTGGCAGCATAGGCTTCGTTGCTGGGCACCGTTGTTATGTCGGCTTCCCCGTATTCCACTTTGTTAAGACACTCAATTCTAAAAAAAAATAAAATAAAATAAAATAAATAAAATTACAAATCATTTTCATCTAATAAAGTGATTTTTCTACCTGTCCCTTGCTCCCACACACTGAAACGGAGCATCTAACGTCGTTTTAAGTTCCAAACATGCTGAAAGTCTTTCTTGCACGACACATAATTTTGCTACATTAAAAATAGAAATATTTAAGAGGAAAATAATTAAAATTAATCATAAGTCGGGGACAGCTGCATTTAATCACTTCGATAACTAAACATTTCGTGATTCAACTTTTTATGAGGAAAAACATCTGCGTATATGCATAACATAATTCTACAGACGTTTATTTCGCAACAGGTTATCATTGCGCACACGGTTCGCGTGGTTAGTGTGATAATTTTAAGCTTAAATTACCACTTAACCGGTGATCTCATTAATAAATAATCAGCGAACACTTTATGCACTGTGATTTGTCACCTAATTCTAACAGTTTGCATTTCTTTTAATCAAAAGTCATATATTAATCGCTTTATTGCACCGCAACAACCATAAAGAAAGAATTATTCGTATCAGAGAGTTACAACCTTGAACCGTTCTCCTGGAACGTGAAAGGGTTTACTTTCCCGCTCTTTAGAAATGAACCGTCACCACCGTGTCTGACTTCCACCTGCCCTCCAGCGCAAAAATGCGGGCTCAAGTTTCACATAAGTTTTTTGCACACAGACCCCTTGAGTAACTATTTTTAAAAAATTCAATTGCAAATAGGTTTATGTTCAAATAAACAAAATCTGGTTTTTTTTTCTTCTGTCAAGTTTTGGAAAAATTCTTACATAAAAACGCCAATAATTTCACGAGAAAGAAGTTAAAAGAAACACATGTGCTCCTAATCATCATTAACACCACGAGGGATTGGCTAGAGCACATAGTATATAACAAGACAGTTGTTGTAGTCCCTCTTGACCATGACCTCTAAAACAAGTCTAGGTTTCTTTCAAATCTAAAATTATGAAGTTTGAATTTTAAAGCTGTGTAAAGCAGAAAAAAACCGTTTTTGTTTTTTTTGCTGTTGATGGTGATAATGTATGATAAATTTTTGTACTTTTGTATTTTTTTTAAAAATCTCTTACCTTCAAAAGTTGGATTTTGTGATATAACAGCAAAGATTTGCAATGTGAAAATAATGCATGCGAAGTACATGGTGGTGGTCTGTTTGAATCGTGCGTCCCAGGCCAGCACTGAGCACTTGATCCAGTTTTGTGTTGTTAATGCTGTAGCTGTATTGCCGGGTGCGTCATCTCCTCTAAGTTTTATGGACTCCCCTTAAGTCACGTGGTATTAGTCATAACGGTAAGACGAGCCCACGAGTCAACCGCAGGCGAAATGTATCGAAAATAAAGATATTTTGATTTCTTTTATGGTGTTTTTAATTTAGTTTTTCATTTAGTATATTTTTAGTATAAAATATTTCTGATTTTCTCTCCAAAATTACCCATCGGGTAGATAATAAATAAAATTTATAGTTGAAAATGGTAAAATAATAAATGAAAAATAAATTATATAATGAAAGATTTTTACGTTACATCTCTGGTATTTAGATTGACTAATCCATGGACTTTGTTAGTACTTAGAAGTACGTGCCTTTAATAAGTTAGACACTCCTACATTGATTGCGCATAAATAACTTAATCTTTTTACTGGAGTGTTGAGATAGGTATGATTTAGATTTCAATGACGTACGTACAGTATTAAAAAAAATAATTCAAAGACAGATACTTTAATAAGAAGTGATATTTATGATTGGTAAACTTAGAATCTACTTTTACAGTGTGCATGACATATCGCTGACAACTGCCATTAAATACAAATAAAAACCAAATAAAAATCTTTCTTTAATATAATGTATTAATATACAGCTCTACGTCAAGATAAAACAGATAAAAAAGACAAAATATTGAGAAAACTACCAGAAATTCTTACATTATTGAGCCTTTAAGTAATCCTAAAGATTTAAATTTTCCGCCACTAGAGAATGTACTTCACTAGTTTCGTCCTGCCATCTAGTGCCAAAACGTGGATTTATTTTACAGGAAATCCACATCCGGTTGATGTGGGGTGGGGTGTTTCGGACTTACCTCATCTTCTCACTCTCGCTGACCTGAGTTTTATTTCGGAAATACACGATGGGTTTTTGATATATGACATTACAATTCTAAACTAAAAGCGTACAAACATTGTACTTCAGAAAAGCGAATCAGAAATCCGAATCAAAATTACAATGGGATTGTTTGGGAAATCAAACGACAGATCACCTAAAGAACAAGTAAACGATACGTGATAAGCCACTATAAATATAAATTATTGACATTTGACATTTTTCGACAGGTAAACGAATGGACGACAAAACTGAGAAAAGAATGCAGAATGCTAGATCGACAAATCAGAGGCATCCAGCGT
Source organism: Geophilus truncorum (assembly GCA_034695745.1). Classification (NCBI taxonomy): domain Eukaryota; kingdom Metazoa; phylum Arthropoda; class Chilopoda; order Geophilomorpha; family Geophilidae; genus Geophilus; species Geophilus truncorum. Next base: position 1,153 of record JAQFZP010000913.1, on the reverse strand, counting down.
GAGGAAGAGAAAGTAAAAAAATCACTAAAAGACGCAGCGAAGAAAGGGGACAGAGATGTTTGCGTTATTCTTGCAAAAGAAGTAATGCGATCACGAAAACAAATCAGCAAAATATACGCATCTAAAGCACAGATCAATTCAGTTATTATGAGCATGAAAAACCAACTTGGTACGAAATTAATCAATTTATTTTTATTTTAATGCATTTTTTTTAATTATGTTTTTATTACTGTTGACAGCGACTGCACGATTAGCAGGAACGTTACAGAAAAGCACTGAAATCATGAAAGGCATGCAGAGTTTAGTCCGCGTACCCGAAGTAGCTCATACGATGAACGAATTATCGAAAGAAATGATGAAAGTAAAAAAATATATACACAAAAACAAGTGAAATGGATCTAAGTATTTGTTTTATTAGGCTGGCATTATTGAAGAAATGTTAGACGATACTCTTTCTACGATGGATGATCAAGACGAATTGGAAGAAGAAGCTCAAGGTGAAGTCGATAAAATATTGTGGGAAGTGACCGCAGGTATATTTATTTGAATTCGAATTTTTATATCAATTATTTTACAATTGTAATGTAAATTTGTATTTTGATTGTTTTATTTCTTTTTCAGGACAATTAGGAAAGGCACCTAACGTTTCTGACAGTTTACCGAGTACATCAGTAGCGACAGAGAATCCTTCGCTCGACGACGAAGCGGAAGAAGACGAAGATGATATTAGTTCCATGCAAGCAAGACTTCACGCTCTGCGCAGTTAACCATTGATCCACAGGAATTTTGTTGTTTTATCTCGTTCCACCAGATTAAAAAAGTTATTGAGGCAAATATGAGGGAAAAAAAAAATTTTTATTTTTGATTATGAATCTTGTAATTAATGACTGTTGTACAAAAGAAAATATTTATGTAATCTTTATGCCTCAAATGTATTGTGTTTAGCTTTTGAATGATTCCTAAGCTATATCAATCTGATTAAAACAAGCTTACTTAATTCACTAAACATGACTTTAATCTGTTTAGAATTTTATTCAATAAAAATCTACTTATTTACAAACAAGTAACGAAATTTGCTTTATTTAAATAACATCCTGTTTGCGTTTTTCATTTAACATTAGGATTCGTTCTGCATATAGTTGACATCTAACTC